>JASVER010000043.1:6079485-6262410 GCA_030449065.1 Oceanodroma leucorhoa
TGGAACAGGCTGCCCAGGGAAGTGGTGGAGTCACCATCACTGGAGGCGTTCAAAAAACCTGTAGATGTGGCACTTCAGGACATGGTTTAGTGGGCATGGTGGTGTTGGGTTGATGGTTGGACTTGATGATCTTAAAGGTCTTTTCCAACCTTAGTGATTCTATGGTTCTATATTAGCCCTATATGTTGTTTAGATTTACCATTTCAAGCTTCCTATAAATATTTTTTCTCTACTTTGTCATTTGGAATACTAAGGTTTACCTCTCAAACGTAAAGAAATACATAATGAATAAATACAAGTACAACATAAATATTGTTGGATGTGGAAATATCAAAGTTTTTAGCCCAAATTAGAACTGCAAATGGCAACCCCTAAAATCCTGTCGCACACTACTGTGGCCACGAGTGCAGTTAGAGAAGACAGTCTGAATTATTGAGCGCTGTGGTAACCTCTGGCTTCATTTGGAAGTGCTAAGAGCTGTGGCAGCAGTATACACAGTTTCCAAAACAAGGTCTAATTAGATAGAGGTAGTTACGGCACCATCAACAGAGATTTAAATATAAAGAAATCGGAGATGTGAGTCTGAAAGCTCTTTTATTTATTACAATGCTGTTGCACACTTAATGCTTTGAGAGAAGGATTTTATTACTATCTAAAAGCAGTTGTACATTAAATCTTCAAATTAGCTTCTGTTCTGCTTGAATATAAATATCTTCTACACTGGGCAAGAGTTCAACAAGACAGGGGAAGAGAGCTTYGAAGCTTTAGATTATACAATGATAGACTGCTCCAAACTATCTCCAAGATTGCACTTCCAGTACGCAAATTTACAGTTCACAAATTTACCTTAAGAGTCCTGATGGGAATTCTGTGTGAATGCTTAGGATTTTTCTTCCCTTCTTTTTTAATGCTGCGTTATATTTTCCTGAATTCACTGCAGTGCTTTATGCCATATCTTCCTTCATTTAAGCTTGCAAGCCTAAGTTMAGCATGTTTTGTGTTAAATAGCAGTTGCCTCTCTCTACAGGAAGCAGAACAGTGCCATTGTAACGCTCAACGGGAGGTGTTTCAGAGTAAGTTGGTATCAGTTATCATCAGCTGGCCAGAACATATAGGGAGTTTAGCTTCGGTTAATTGTCTTCCAAAAGAAAGGAGGAGGAGAAAAACCCAGAGATGGTTCTCATGGACAAGAAAAATACAGGCAGAAAGTACAACTGAAAACGTTGTCAGGAAAAAAGGAAATCTACCTTTCTGAGCTCTGCTAAAGCCACTTGTCCTTCAGTGGTTTGCCCTACATATCTTTAAAATACTTCTGTCATATATTCTTCCCCCAAGATAAATATCTGTGAAATACCTAAACCCAAAATATTTCACCTGGAAAAGCTACCTTGGTGCTTTCTGAGGCTGTAATTCAGCAATCGTGTTTCCATTCTCTTGTCTATTAGGGTCTTAGGTTAGGTTATATCTCCTGTGGTAGCTATCTGTCAGTCCTCATAAGGGGTTGGTGATTATAGCAGCTTGTGGGAAATATGTGCATGGGAGCTAAGCCCACTGCAGACAATGTAGAAAAATAGATCTCATGAGATATTATCACTGTATGATATTTCTATTGGGTAAACCTTTTAATGAATTAAAARTATATCCATGGAAAGCTGGCAGTTTCTGTTTAAAAATATTGTTTAGTTGGAACCTGATGTTTTTACTGAAGAGCTATTTAGCAAGCTGATTGGAAATATCTGATCTCAAATCTATTTTGTCTCAAGAGATGTTACAAGATGTATGTGCCAAGACATGATCCAGAAACTATCTGGGTCTACTCTGTCAGGAAAGCGTATCCAGTTGCTGAGACCTAGCCATGGCACTTGTTTCTCTGATGGTGGTTTCACAGAGCCTTTTCTACTGACAAGAGAGCAGTGGTGGTGAAGTCTGCATGAAGAAAAACTGAAGGAGAGTGAATTCTGTTTCTTGTTGCAGCTGCATAGGGTCTTCCTGAATATTTGTGGKGTGTGTGTGTATGTGAGTGGAGGGGATGGGATTTTGGGACATTGGATTGGAAACAAACAGTAGCCAAGGGATTTGCACTAACCTACTTATGACATTAAGTTGCCCCTGAGTGAGAAACAAGAAGCTACCTTTACCTGTGTCCCAGACATACCTGTTTCTCCTAAAGTCTCAATCACTGAGAATAGTTTGTATGAGAAGCAAAAAATCACCAAATCTGAGAAGTMATTGATGCAAGTTTCCATCATATTTTTTTGTGTCCTTCTGTTTTGCCTGATACCTACACTGGTTATATATAGGTTGAGGATAGACCACAACAGGAAGCTGTGATCTGTAGCTGCTCAATGACTTTGAGCYATGGTTCCCAGTGCTGTTTCAGTTGCTTAGGCTGCCTTGGAGGGGAACGCAGAGCAGGTGTCCTACACAAGGCAAGACAATCAGTGCCAGTTACTGCAGTGCAAAGCAGCAGCACAGCAAGAAGCTCCAGAGGGGCTGGTCTGAGCACAGGCAGGCRAATGGGTGCAGATGCTGGTTTTCTCCCATGCTGCATGCCAGCAGGCATTATCACATCCTTCTGAAGGAAATATTATCAGTGAAGTACCTCTTCCTGAAGAACTAATTTTTTTGAAAACTGTGCTAGTTAAGCTATTTGTGCCCTTAGTAAGCAAGAGAAAAGGAAGACTGTCCTCTATGCAAAATTAGGCCATTCCAGTGGAAAATCCATTCATGTTTTGCGATTGCCAAGCATGTCCATGAAGAATGTAACCGTGTGTTGAAGGTCCATGTGACAGAATTTGATTTTTATGATGCAGTCATTTGAATAACTTTGAAAAAGACCAGGAGAGCTGGAAATGACTCGAAGTTTTGGAATAGGCTTCTTATCCTGTCTTAAAATAAGTTATTACCATGACTGGGATGCTTAAAGAAACATCTTTCTAAAGAAACTGCTAGGATGCTGGGGAAGGATGCCTGCATGTGTTCCATAACAATGAAGGCATAGAAAGGTCTGGTTTTTAATGGCTATCTGGCTGATTTATTTTTGAATTTATTATTTTAATGTTACTGAGATTTAATTGTATTATTTATGGTATATTAGGGTGCCTAGAGCCTTGGCAAATCTCCTTTTCAGTTATTCTTTAAAACGAAGTAGAACAGAACAGAATAGACCATTTCAGTTGGAAGGGACCTAAAATGATCATCTAGTCCAACTGCCTGACCACTTCAGGGCTGACCAAAAGTTAAAGCATGTTATCAAGGGCATTGTCCAAATGCCTCTTAAATATTGACARGCTTGGGGCATCGACCACCTCTCTAGGAAGCCTGTTCCAGTGTTTAACCACTCTCTTGGTAAAGAAATGCTTCCTAATGTCCAGTCTAAACCTCCCCTGACGCAGCTTTGAGCCATTCCCACACATTCTATCACTGGATATCAGGGAGAAGAGATCAGCACCTCCCTCTCCACCTCCCCTCCTCAGGAAGCTGTAGAGAGCAATGAGGCTCCTCAGCCTCCTTGTTTCCAAACTAGACAAGCCCAAAGTCCTTAGCTGCTCCTCATAGGWCATTCCTTTCAGCCCTTTCACCAGCTTTGTTGCCCTCATTTGGATGCATTCCAGTACCTTCACATCCTTCCTAAATTGTGGGGCCCAGAACTGCACATAATATTCAAGGTGAGGCTGCAGCAACGCTGGGTAGAGTGGGATAATCACCTCTTTTGACCAGCTGGTTGTGCTGTATTTAATGCACCCCAGGATGCAGTTTGCCCTTTTGGCTGCCAGGGCACACTGCTGTCAACCAGCACCCCCAGATCCTTTCTGCAGGGCTGCTCTCCAGCCACTCCTCTTCCAATTTATACTTGTGCCTGGCGTTACTCTGTCCTAGGTGCAGAATCTGGCATTTTGGCTTGTTAAATTTCATCCTATTRGTCATAGCCCAGCACCCCAATCTATCTAGAACCCTCTTCAAGGCCTCCTGTCCCTCAAGAGATTCAACAACACCTCCAAGTTTGGTATCATCAGCAAACTTGCTAATGRTGCATTCAACTCCTGCATCCAGAGTGTTAATAAATATATTGAACAKAACTGGCCCTAGAATTGAACCTTGAGGAACACCGCTGGTGACTGGTTGCCAGACAGATGTAGCCCCATTAACTACAACCCTTTAAGCTCTGCCCTTCAGCCAGTTCTTCACCCAGCCCACCATGAACCCACTCATCCCACAGTTGGACAACTTGTCCAGAAGGATCCTGTGAGGGACAGTATCAAAAGCCTTACTAAAATCCACAAAAACTACATCCACCACCTTCCCTTCATCCACTAGGCGGGTGACCTTATCATAGAAGGATATCAAATCCATTAAACAGGACTTTCCTTTTGTGAACCCAGGTTGACTACACCTGATGATTGCATTGTCCTTTAAATACCTTTCAATTGTACCCAGTATAATCTTCTCCATAATTTTTCCAGGAACTGAGGTTGGAGTAAGAGGTCTGTAGTTCCCTGGGTCTTCCCTCATACCCCTTTTGTGGATTGGAATAACACTGGCTAGCTTCCAGTCAGCAGGGACCTCCCCAGACTCCCAAGATAGAGAGGGGTCCTGCCATAACATCCGCTAGCTCCTTCAGAACTCTGGGATGAATCCCATCAGGCCCCATGGACTTGGCAACATTCAGCTGATACAGCTGGTACCTTAAATTTTGGTGTCCACAAATGGAAAGTCACTGTTCCCACACTCATGGTCCTCTGACTCGGGACTGGGCAGCCCAAGGTCTATCAGTATTATTAAAGACTGAGGCAAAAAAAGCATTGAATGCCTTTGCTGCTTCTTCATCCCTATTAGTCAGATGACCATCTTCAATAAGTATTGGTCCAATGTTTTCTTTAGACCTCCTCTTGCTATTAACATACTCAAAAAAGCCCTTCTTGTTATCTGACACAACACTGGCCAGTTTCAACTCTATTTGAKCTTTRTCCTTTCGTGTCTTCTCCCTACATAAATGAACCACAGCTTTGCACTCTTCCTGCGAAGACTGACCTCGCTTCCAGAGATCATACAGTTTCTTTTTCCTCTTGAGCTCCACGAGGAGTTTCCTGTTCAGCAAAGCTGGTCATCTCCCCTGCTTGCTTGACTTACGAGAGTGGAATTGCCTGTAATTGTAATATGTAAGGAAGTAAACAGGCAAATTTCTTTTTTACTTACTTATGGAGCCTTAATGGGCATAAGTTACAGCTGATTGTCTCTTCAAGCTCTCATAACCAGAAGCAAAGAAAAAGCCCTCCCCAGGCAGATCTTGGGCCACTTGTAATGATCAGATATAGGGAACTACAGAAAGAAAGCATTTTGTAATATGGGAAGTTTTATTTAGCTGACCAAATCAAGTTGTTCTTCTATGTTTGTGTCATGCATATGCCCAAAATTTAAACTAAAAGGTATTCAGGTATATAATAGCATTATAATAGCAGGGAAGCAAGTTGTTCTCCCTCTTTTTTGATGACTGACTTGCAGCTTTGCTCTWTAATTGTGCCTGTCACAATCTTGTTTAGAAGGGGTGCCCACCAAAACCAGTACAACACTGCCAAAATAAGTTGATGGATAATGTTGCATAAGCATCACAGGTGATGAAGAGGACTACCAGCAAAGGGGTTAWTTTTTTTTCAGTGAAGGCTATCATGTCTTTAAACAGATGTGTGGCCCTGTATGAGATCCCTAGATAAGAGCTTTAAGCTTTCAGAGAGGATATACTAGAGGGATCAGATAATGACCTTAGTGTTAGAGAGGCTTAAGGTTTTAGCATTAGAGTAGATACAGAGACCACAAATAAAGGATTTTAATTTTGAAGCATCATAATAGAATTGAGTAATGTCAGAAAATGCATTAAAAATCAAGACAGTATCACAAACTATGAAACTGAAAATGGATTAAATTGTCTTTTTGGTCCATAATTGTACAATCCTTTGCAAATGCAGCTTGCCAGTAAYAGTATTTAGTTTTTAACCTGGCTAAATCTGGTCTGTTGCAAGTTTAATTCCACTCCGGCCATGTAGGAGCTGTTTTGTATTGCCTTGTAAGTGTTCTTTTTTTCTTCTTGTTTTTTTGTCTTCTGCAAAAGCAAGTAGGTAATTCAAAATATAAATTTAATTTAGTTACCTATTTCTCTAGGCTGCGAAAATGTCCTTCCAAAACTAGAGGTTTCATAAATACATGTAAAGACTGTTCTGCAACTACGGAAAATAAAACACAAACATGATGAAGTTTTTTCCCTCATCTCAGTTCTTCATTATTTGTTAGATACCAGTTACTGAGGGCACAYGTAGTGGAAGGGTGTGTGAGTTGCTACTTGTGTGAATTTGCTCAACTTTATTGCATTCAATAGACCTGTGCCAACTATCCCATATGAGAAAAAAAAAAATTTCCATACAGCTTATCTATTCAATGCTTTTGCTTTTATCTGTATAGCTGGTTTTTGTGGGGAGGAAATCTATTGACTTTTAAATAAGGAAATAACCACAATTCATGTTTGCTCCCTCCTCCCTTTTTAAAAATTGAAAACAGATCACCTGCAAAACATACTTTGAAATAACTATGTCCTTTTTTATATGCTATCTAGAAGCTATACCGGGATCTATAGCTACTAGGTCCACATTCATGGTATGGTGTGGTTGGTTTTTTTGGGGTTTGTTTTTTTGGTTGTGCTTTTTTCTTTTTTTTTTTTTTTTCAGAGTAGGGTAAATTTGACCAAGCAGTCTGAATAATGTCATAGGACATGACCGTTAGAACTTAGGGGCAAACCAGAGGGTGGATGCACTATATAACAGCAAATACTGACATCACGTCTCAGCAGTCTAGGTGGTAGCTTATTGATCTTACTGTACATATGAGACCAGGGCTTGATTTCCCAGATCACTAGTTAATTTGAGAATTGAAACACATGGTAATTAGCAGCCAGTTTTCAGATTTCAGTGTACTGAGCAAGCAAGTTAGAATAGCTGTCTCCTGGGGAGGTGAAAAAACAAGTGAAGGAAATTAGGGAGACATTTCTGGATTGCATCTTCGGGAGGAATTAGCAAGCCTGTGATTCACAGTACCCATGGCTGAATTTCTACAATTTATGGCACTAGGGAACACTTCTTGTGAGTACCATAAACTTAAAAATGCCTCCACTTGTGCCCTGACAAATATGATTTCACGAAGCTGTAAACACCTTTCATTTGGGTTCCTTTATCACACCAAGACAGATCTGAATTATTTCTTTGTTGACTACAACAATATGCCAGGATCCCTACCACAAAATATTCATGGGAAGGTTTGAAAGTTGCTGCCAGGCAAAGTCCAACACAGTGATTCACTTCTGCTTTGTTCTTCAGAGCTTCACTGGGCCTCTGGTAAACCTGGAGTTTGCATGCCCAGGTTACACTTCACTGACTGTGAAAATTTGAAATGCCATTCAGGATCCTGGCCTTATTGAAGCTATTGGAAGCTTTGCCGCTGACTCATTGGGTCCAGGAGTTTGCCCATCGTACACAGAATCATATCAGAAAATCTTTTGTTTTTCTTTTTTCTTGTAAGCCAAAACTGTCGGGTCCATATAGTGGTCCAAGCCCTGGTCCAAGCCAGGACTGACATGACCCTGCATAGATCTTTTAAACCCCAACTCATTACTACAAGGTGTGCCTTCGCATCAGATAGACATGCAAGAAGCATCTTCAAGCCAGTCCTAAGTGGTAGGTTGTCCCTCCTTTGAGTGTGCATGCTGGATCCTCTGAAAAGAGGGTCTAATAAATGGGAAAGTAATAAGATAATGAAATCCTGTGCATCAGTTTAGTACTGGGGTTTTGGGGGGTTTGGTTCCTGGCCCGCCCTCCCCCCAGGGTGAATGTTGGTAAATCATTTGAAAGGAACTATGACTTATAGGAAGAAAAGTGTATTTTTTAAATGCTCCAACTTGGTTTTCTCAGATTCTGAAATTTCTTGCGCTGCCTGCTTGCTCACGCTGTCTACTTTCTGAAGCTCTGCATCTCTGGAAATTTAGCCAATTATATTTTGATGCATAAACACTTGCCTGATTGCTCTGCATCCTCGTTTGCCTGTGTGATGGATTGAATGTATGGCAGCTGTCCCCAGAGGCCATCCTGAAAATAAGATGTTGCAACTCATGAGTTTATCCAAGTAAATAAAACTGAAAATATCTCATAAGTACACAGAAACTGTGTGGTTTTTTTTTTTTTTCTTTCTTGCTAGTAAAGATAGATTAAGATTCAATAACATCAGTCACATAGGGGAAAATTCTTTAAGTACCTGAGCCCATTATAAAAATGTGGAAGTTGGGACATGCATTGTGTACTGATAGCAGGATGTCACCATGGACACCAACACAGAAAAGTCAAATATGATGAAGGAAAGAAAAAGGAAAGAGAAGATGATGTAGTATCCATGACAACAAGTGGAAAAGAATAAGACTTCTTAAAGTTGAAATCCCTGTGCTTGTCTGTATTATTAAAATGAAATTTGCAAAGTTAKATACACACACAATATTATTTCTGTACAGCTGGATTTTGTTCAAGTTGTCAGTGTCAGACAGGTACAAAGGAAGTTCAAATGGTGCGTGGATCTTTACTATTGTATCTGTACGTCCCTGGAGTGATTTGTATGAAACCAAACCGCGGGGTGAACAGTGGAGATCAGATCCAGTTATCTTTCTGCGTACATGCGTAAACCTGTCCTTAGTCTGAATGTCTGCATTGGCTAATGATGTGACACAGCACACTGCAAATGCATGTGACAGCCTGTAATTTGATATGGTTCAGTATGACCTCAAGTAAAACAATGTGGTATGGGGAGATGAGTTGGACGGATTAAGAAATAATTTTTTTCTTCTGACATGGCAGGAGCTCTCCTTTTGAAGCTTGAGTATGGAGTTAGAAGTGAGTGCAATGGACAGAGAAAGAGTGACAGGGTAAGTGCTTGTGCTATCTGATGCCCAGAGGATACTATATGTTTCTGTCTCTATGAAATATTTTGGGCTACTCTACATGCACCCAAATGAAACTGCTTTGYATTTGCTACATCATATTTGATTTGACCTATTGGAGCTCTAGCATGTAGTCCATGTGATACTGTAATACCTTCTTGCAAGGGAATGTGCTTGGGGACTTGAATTGATGTTGCAGTGAATATATCATTGTAGAATTTCTTTCCTAAAACATAACTCAAGTAGAAAATATTCTTGTACAAGTAGAAAAAATGATATTAATTTTTTTAAAGTTACACTCCATTTCATTGTAGAAGTATTTGTAAATATTATTTAGTAAAAAAGGTGAAATAAAAAAATTGCTCTTTTATAATTCAGGAATATGAAGCAATGCTCCTAAAAACATTGGTGGATATATGCTGTTCTCTTATATTCAGTGGGAGCTTGTATTCCCAAACAGCACAGAACTTTAGAGCATTTTTATTCAAATGCCTAATTGTGTCCCTGCATGAGCTAGATACAAAGCCCATTCAAATCAGTGGACAGAATCCACTGTCTTTGATTGGAATTTGGTTAAAGCCTTAAATGCAGAATAAAATGCACATTTGTGAAAGAGAGGTAGTTGGTGGGTGGAATCCAAATAGTCTGCTTGAAAATAGTTTCAAATGAGATTTTTATGTTGACTGCATGCCATAAATATGTTGCATAAGTTCTACCACAGAAATATGTCTGACCATACTTCTCCTTTTATTTATATGTACTTGTTACCTGTATGATAAAATTTTAGACATACCAAGTCAGAAGAAAAACAGAGGAAGTAGCAGATTTAGGGCAAATATGCCTTTTTTTAAAAAAATGTGATTACAAACCTGTATGTATTCCCTAATAATTGTATAATGCAATGAGTCTTTCAGAGTTACAGAAAACAGCAATTTTCTTTTAAAGTAATATTTAAAGTTAACAAGTTTCTAATCATAAACCTTAAACTATTTGTACTACACAGGTTTAACTGGCTCATATCAGGTGTTTACTTTGATGGAAGGTCTCAGAAATATAACCAGGAATCACAAGAAGTGGGGTTAGTAATTCAAGAGTTGCTGTTAGGACCATATATATATTGTTCACATATGATAAAGCTTTTATGTGTTCCTTGAATAGCCAACATGATGAGATCAGGGGAGAAGTGGAAGTAAAATATTCAAGTTAAGTGTAGAAAGCTGAATGAAATGAGAAATTTATAATGAGGATATGAAAAGGAAGAAACATGAAAAGCAAGAATAACAGCAATATTAGTGGAATTCATTCCTGAAACAGGGAAGAAAGTAACTTTTTATAAGTTGCACTAATCATATGCTACCACCCGCATGAGACAATTGGAAAGATCATAGTGAAGTCTTGGATATGATCTCCTTCATTTTGAGTTAAGACAATGAATGGGAGATAAGTACTAGTCTCACATAATTTCCAAAACCACATGAGGAGGAGTTTGCTCTTTTAGCGAAACAAGAGACTTTTGTATAATTGATTTAAAGAGATATACATTTTACCATTCACAGTAACGAATGCACAGAGCTCAAAGCTAGGTCACGTGTTGAATGTTAATAGAGTTACTGTGAATAAGCTGAGAAACAAAACTTGAAAACTGGGATTTAAAATTAGACTTGATATTATAAAGCTTAATGCTGTACTAACTGTAAATGTTTTGCTTCTCAAAAATATTTTATGTAGAGTTTAGATTGTTTGGTAGTAAAGACAACAGGAATAAATTTGGGTACTTTCGTGGTTTAACCCCAGCCAGCAACTAAACACCACGCAGCCGCTCGCTCACCCCCCCACTCCGGTAGGATGGGGGAGAGGATCGGGAGGGCACACAGAGGAAAACCCGCGGGTTGAGATAAAAACAGTTTAAGAATGGAAATAAAACAAAGTAGAACAGTGATAATAACAATGGTAACAACAACAATAAYAGAATATACAAARCAGGYGATGCACAATGCAACTGCTCACCCCCACGTGTTCTGGACGAACCGCCCGAACCGTGCACCCCCCCCCGAAGGAACCGCCCCCGGTTTTTAAGCTGGGCATGATGTCACATGGTATAGAATACCCCATTGGCCAGCTGGGTCAACCGCCCCGGCTATGCTCCCCCTCAGGTCCCCCTGCACCTTGAAGGGCAGGGGAGGCTGTCGGTGCAAGCACCACCCAGCAACAACCAAAGCATCAATGGGCCATCAACGTTCCTTTCATTGCCAAACCCAAAACACAGCACCCCCTCCAGCTACAGGGAAGGGAGTTAACTCTGTCCCAGCCGGAACCAGGACAGGTACTATGTATTCAAGTCCTAATCCTGACACAGATTTATCCCTGATGAAGGTCACTGGGGTCCATGAAACCTTGGTCAGTTAAACTTTTGGTCCACAGCAGATCCTTGAGGCCAGGATTTCACTCACATTCATAAAATATGCATGTTTGTATGCATACCCAAATCTAGGATAATCCACCACTTYTAAGCAGTATTGTTTCCAGAAAATAAACCCCTATACAACCAACACAGTCAAATAATTCCAAGGAAAATCATTGGCAGGAAGAGGCAGTTAATTGGAGGGAGAAGGAGGGGATAATGGGAGATAACCAGGGACCTACGGAGAAAGCAGCGTTATGCTTTATTCTTATGTTCTCTCTCCCCTCTCCTACATTTACACACAACACCATGCTATTTTTGA
This sequence comes from Oceanodroma leucorhoa, assembly GCA_030449065.1. NCBI lineage: Eukaryota > Metazoa > Chordata > Aves > Procellariiformes > Oceanodroma > Oceanodroma leucorhoa. The sequence goes on from JASVER010000043.1 coordinate 6,091,174, forward strand.
ATATTTATTTTTACAACTATATAATGAGTTACGGACAAAGTTATGGGGGGTTGCTTTAATTTGCATTTTATTTATTTAAAGATTGTGTTTGTACTTAAATGTTTTTAAATCTTAGCTCAATACCTCATTGTAGGTCTATTCTATGCCCAGTGTAAATGTCTGAGTGTGATTCAGTTCTTTTAGTACCGCTATAATGCTAAGCACAAAAAATGGACTTTTTTATTTGTTAGAGACAGCTGAATAGATATAAGGAACCTTTTTTTTTTTCTTTTTYAAATATTTTAGGCAGCTAATAAAATTACCATGTAATTCTAATTAGAATGTACAATTACAGATACAATGTAATTATATTTGAGATCTTTGTAAAATACTCCCTTTTCACTTTTTCTGTCTATTTTTAACTGAAAAGGAAACAAAAGGATTAGTGTCATCCTCCAACCTCTTCATTTAAGGTGAAACCAGTATAATTGGTAAGTAGCTGGGAGGGTATCAGCCAACCTGAAAATATGTCAGGAAGGCTCTATATGAGTTTGTACATGAGTTTACTTCACTTATGCCTCAGATACGGCCACCTTTGKACAGCGAATACGAATCAATAGCATGATTTGAACAACTACTGTTGCTCACTGTACTTTATGGTTTGAAAACTGAAGATAGCAAATTAACAGCATATATATAGGCTGGATATGTTTGTGTATGTTCAATAACACTGTTCTTAGTATCTTTGATTTCTTTGTAGCCTTGATTTTTGTACAAAGAATTCTTACACAAAGCCTCGATACTCTGATRAAAAGTTATAGCTCGAAGAGTGTACAAAGCCGTACTGTATAATAGATGTTTGAAACTTCTGTGTATGTGAGTTTGAAAACTAAGTGGGAACTTGTAGAGTTATACATATTTTGCTGGTATAAGCAGCTAGAAAAGATATCTTTCTGGATCTACTTGAGTTTGCACTTTGTGAGATTTRCCATGAGAGGCTGTTTTTGACAACACCCAGAATGAATCTGATGTAAATGCTGAATTTCCTCTTGTTTACTAGGCTTCATACGAGGGAAAACTCTTGTCACAAAATTAGAATTTAATACAGAAGACTTTGTTTTTAAGATTCTCAATTTTCATTCTGTGATGGAAATATAATCAAGTCCAGTTTCGTGTGTGTTCAGTTATCATTGTAAATATTCTTATGACATTAAAGTTTGGGGAGGGAAACAAAATCTTTTTGAGAGCTGGAGTTTGGCTAAAATATTTCAATAGAGCACCAAAGAAAAAAGTCCACAACATGTCACGGTCTTTTACAAAAAGAGACAATTCAGGTAGTTTAATGATGTCTAATATCATGGAGGAGTATTGCAAAGGTACCTCCTTGTTCAATGTTAGTATTGCTGAACAAGGTGCTGGTACAATTTTCACTTCATAGTGTTGCAGTTTGGGATATAGCTTGTGCATCTTATACATACAAAATATTAAGTAGATCATTTGAATGGTATTGAGGCAGGATCAGACCTTCTGCCCAAATGGGTATATGACCATGTATATTTCCTGTTGTGAATACTGAGCTTGTTAAACAGCAGGCAATTGGTGATTTTTTTCTTTTTCTTTAAATAAGTACATTCAAGTAGATTTGAGATACTGCTTAGTACAATTTTCAGACTTTTTTTGACATATTTTATAGTCTTTTGCTTACAATGTGTTTACATGATCTAGCAAAAATACTAATGTAAGACCCTTTAGAGTTATCTTTATTACTAGATACCAAGTGCCTACACTTCATTTGGGGCAAGCATCTGACAGCGTGATTTGAAAGGTCCTGTAGAAGAAGATTATTTCGTGAGCGCATTTTGGTTGGAGGTCTTTATGGTACAAGAAAATGAACATCCAGAATAAGCAGCTAAGCAGAGTAGAGACAGAGGAGAATTGTGCAGGGACAAGAAATAGAAGGAATCTTTCTTTCCAATAACAGACTTTTCCCTGTGTTTTGAATGCAGATGAGACTAATATGGCTGTATTTGTGGTCATGCTTCAGCATTACTAATTAGATCAGGATAGTTCCCAGAGGAGGGTGATTTTGGTTAACTGTTGAGACAGACTGCAAAGGGAGCATAAAGCTTTGTTCTGAAAAGCGATGGGAGAGCTAGTGCTTTCTCTTCGGTTTCTGTTCCATTTTGGACCCTAAGATCTGAAATACATGGTAGCACCTCTTTGAATATGGAAGGAATAATTCAGCTTGATGAAACAATAGAATTCTGTGCTTAAAAATAGCTTTCCACATTTCATATTTTAATTAGTGATTTAAAAGCAGACTGGTATCAGATAAGCATGGAAGAGTAATTAATACACAAGGGGAAGCAGACATGGAACACAGGAAATAATTTTAGTTATCATTTCAGTTTGGAAAGCTTTCCTGATGTCTAGAAAAGCAGATGAGACACATTTCTTCTTTGGTTTTATAAATGAAACTTTTATCTTTTTTCTCTGTATGATGTTCAATAATTTGCTAAAAAGTTGTTCATACTCACAGTGGGACAAAATCTCAGCGGCTGTAAATTGTAATAGCTCTAGTATCTTCAGTATTGCAAACACAGTTCACCATATTAATTTGTTATTCTGCAAATAATCCCAGTTTATATGTTTAAAAATACAGTTTTAAAAAGGCAAACGGATATACTGATAGCATGGATATGGATACAGTATAGGTGTATTTTATACCTTTGTGAACTATGCAGTTCCTTATATTGCAAATCTTAAACTTCTCACATGGGACTAGAAATCTAGTGGCAAAACCACACAAATGCACATCTAAGGATGTGGTCAGAGATGCTATTCCAACTGCAGCTGAGCAGCTCACTAGACCACTGCCTTGAGTGGTTTGTTGCTGCCTCCTTTGTACCCTCTGCCTTTGTAAAGGCGGAATTTATCACCCTTTGGATCTGACAGCTTAACTATGCATCTGCTTCCCTCTCATCCCATCTGTGGTTTTGTTTTTGTTTTTGTTTTTTTAAACTCAGACCGTTTGACAGAACTGGAGCAGGCAGAGGYTGTGTATCTATTGCAATACCGGCTGATCTGCAGCAGTAGCCTTCTGAGTGGAGCAACAAGCAGCTGAGGCTGAGCCATAACCCCTTAACCCAGTATTTGTGCCATAAATGTGCTTTGTTTGACCGAGTTCATAAAGGAAAGGGTGAACTGAAATAGTGCAATGTGTACTTTGCAATGTGCAAGGTCTGACATCATATCTATTACAGAGTATAGGGCATAAGAATCAACCTCTAGACAAGTAATTCTGCAAGCCATATTAATTCTTAATTTATGTTGTTCCAGGATAGTACAAAAGGGATCATAAGGCCTCAGCCAATAGAAAAAGAAAAAAAAAAAAAAGAGGAAGGCTGCTGAAGCAAAATGTGTAGTTGTAATCTCATCTGCTGGTTCAGAAAGGCAGATGTATACCTGCTGCTCCTGTAAATGGGAAACGAAGCTTAGGAAGCAAGTATTCTCAGGAAGGCTGTAAGACGTGCGGTGTGAATGAATCTTTTCAGCTGGTTCCTATGAATTCCATTGTGTGAACTCAAGCTACTATCCCTCCTTGTGATTGTTGATATCTGGAAGCATAAGAAAATGCTCAGAAATTTACAAGTGAYGTAGCTCATCAAAACCCCAAACTCTTAGATTTTTCTCTCTCTCTTGTGGTGGTGGTGGTGGTGGGAATGTGGTTTTCAGTCAAACTTGAATCCACACTGAAACAGAGGAGACTACACTTCAGATTATAAAATATAATTTCTGTGGTCCAGCAGGTATCTGCTGCAGTGTGAAGGACTCRGGTTCAAATCCCCTATTTCAAGTACAAATGAATTTCTAAATTTATAGGACTCTTTCTTAATTAATCTGTTCCATTTAGTCTATCCTGGGCTGCATTAAAAAAAGTGTGGCCAGCAGGTCGACGGAGGTGATTCTGCCCCTCTACTCCTCTCCGGTGAGACCCCACCTGCAGCACTGCGTCCAGCTCTGGAGCCCTCAGCACAGGAAAGACATGGACCTGTTGGAACGGGTCCAGAGGAGGGCCACAAACATGGTCAGGGGGATGCAAAGCCTCTCCTATGAAGAAAGGCTGAGAGAGCTGGGGTTATTCAGCCTGGAGAAGAGAAGGCTTCGGGGAGATCTTACTGCAGCCTTTCGGTACTTAAAGGGGGCTTATAAGAAAGATGGCGACAAACTTTTTAGCAGGGCCTGTTGCGACAGGACAAGGGGKAATGGTTTTAAACTAAAAGAGGGTAGATTCAGACTAGATATAAGGAAGAAATTTTTTACAATGAGGGTGGTGAAACACTGGCACAGGTTGCCCAGAGAGGTGGTTGATGCCCCATCCCCAGAAACATTCAAGGTCAGGTTGGACAGGGCTCTGAGCAACCTGATCTAGTTGAAGATGTCCCTGCTCACTGCAGGGAGGTTGGGCTAGGTCACCTTTAAAGGTGACCTTCCAACCCAAACTATTCTATGATTCTACACGGTTAAATAATTCTTCCCTCTGCACGTACCGGGCTAGATGTTAGACCTAGAGTAAATCTGTAGGAAAGCCTTTTTCATGTCGTCTCTCCTAATAAAGCAGAGGATTTGGCTATCTCTGACTGCCATAACCTCTTGGCTAGTTGATTCTGTATGAACATACATATGCTCATGCAGACATGCTTGTTTGGTTGGCTTTTCTTCCAGGAATCTGTGGTACTTCTGTTTGAGCTCCTACCTCTGTCCAATACAGAGTAAGAATTATTCCCACTTCTCTGTGGACACTTTTTGCAGTTTTATACAGCTATTACAAATACTTTTAAAAGATATGTTTTAAAAAGTGCTTCCCTCTTTGCTTTTCTAAAAATTGATGAGAATATAAAAAAATAGGAAAATGACATTTTAGTGTGAGGTTTAAAAACAAGGCCCTTGCCCAAAACTTGCTGAAGTCACTGGAAAATTATCTTTATTTCCAACAAATCCTGAATATTCATCATACATATTGCAGTATCTCTGCTTCAGTATACTTTTGTTCTTGCTGTTGGTTGGCTACAGAGATGGTCACGGTTTACTGAGGTAGATAAGCTAAAAGTGTTGTATAAAACTCATGCGTATTGGAAGCTATATGGAGAATACAAATCATGGGCATTGAGGGACTTAAGCACAACACTTCAGTGATTCATAAGTTGAGTGCTGTTCACTCTGTGAACAGGGGCAATTTCACCCAAAGTCTTTACTACACTTCCCTTCATCACTATCCAATTATTTGCAATTGCTAATAGAACTATCTGTCACTAGTCAAGCTTTGAAATGCCATCATTTATTAAAAACATACTTGTTTTTAATATAAATGATACAACAGTGGTTGTACTGAATGCAGCCAGCAACAACTGACTAATTATCTGAATTATGTCTTAAAAAGTAAGATTTGATTAATGCAATAGAGCATGAACAGCATTTCTTGGTTTTATTACCTCAAAACCATTAATTCCTCTACAATTTCCTTTCTAATCAGAACACAGCATGGCTTCTGCTGAAAATAATTGATTTTTTTTTTTTTAGCAAGACTTAATAGACAGCATAGAGAAACGCAATGATTACAAGACAGAATGAAATGAGATTTATTTGGAAAACTGTCATATAGAGCATCAGTCTGTCTCTGAGACAGGAATATGTTGCAGGTAAATGATGCTATGCATTAAAGAGCTACTTTTTCACTGTCGGATATTACAAATGAGTCTCCTGCACAAATAGTTCTCAATGGAAAAAAATAATATCCCATGTATTGACATTTGCTTAAGAATATGAATGCTGCAAAACTGTGGTTTTCACAGGAAAGACTGGGATACGGTGTGGCAGATTTTGTAAATCTTCAGGATTCTCCTGCGCCCCCACCCCCTGTAAAATGATTATGAAAACAAGTGTTTCCTGTGTCAAAACAAACAGTAGCTGTCACTCATATGCTAGCCACATTGATTATTTTCTGTTTATGTAGAAAACTTCATGTCACCATCCATATTTATTTGCTCATATTCATAAATACAGTAAAATATACCGACAGCTTGGCAATGAAACTGGCTTACCTTGCCAGGTATAATGGGATTTTGGTTCATATAACAATACTGAGAGTAGAGCAAAGCCCTCTGGGTTTTACAGTACACTACCAGCTCCATCTGGGTTTTCATCCTATAGAAAAAAGTGTATCRCAACAGGCAAAAAACCTCTCTTAAAATTCAAGTAGCAATGTAATTAATCCCACTTTATTCAATAAATGATTTATAATATGCTAATACCAGCAATACAATTTTTTAAATGAGGAAAACTGTGAAGAATTTTAATTTTAACTCCTTTTTCAAATATAACTGCACACCTGTGTAGTGAGAAAATTATTTCAGGATTCCAGGTTAGAAGTGCAGAGTGGACTTTGTAATGTGTGCTGCGTATTACATGTATGTAGAGATATCGGCATGAGCTGAGCTTCTGCTTCCTGCCTTGAGCAGGAAGTTGGAACAGATGACCTGCTCCTTCCAGTCTGAGTCATCCTATAGCCCTTGATAAAACCAAATTTTAAAATCAACCAATTTAGCTGAAAGAGACCACATTATTCAGGAACAGAATATGTCTTTTACCAGTATTGCTCGGTAGCTGATTTTTGGAACATTAAATGAAGGTTTCAGTGTAGACAGTCCTTCTATCTTTGAAAGTTAAATGGGAAAGTTTAATGTCTTAGCAGGGTTTCACACAGAGTAGCCTGGAGGTTTTGAATTGTGTAACATTTCCTGAAAAGTCTTGGAAAAACTGTTCTTCCCTATTCTTCAACAAAAGATGAAATTGTGGTACAAGAAAACTAGAATTCTAATACCTGATGTATGACATGTCTCACTAAGCACTTGCTCCATCACTCCCTCTGAATTCAGCTCTATACATGAAATTTATCCACATAAATTAATTAATTTTGATGTTTGTTTTGTTATGAAACATGAAGGCTTCCTCAAGAACCTTCTGTAATAGGAATGCTAGCAAAAGCAGGAGAGGAAAAATGGGGATTAGTACAGGAAAGGCATGTAAGTATTGACAAGGTAAATTTTTGGGTAAAATCCTGRTCTTTACAACAATGATAAAATTTCTATTTGCTTCATTGGAACTATAATGTCATCCCTGTTTTCAGAGAAAGGGCTTATACTTAGAGAAAGTCTTCTCTATAGATATTCTTTAAGATTACTATACCAGCATTAATATTGGGAATACAGTAGAGGCACCTTCACCTGAAACAGAAGACATTTTTCAAAGATACATTTGTCCAAATTAAGTATTTGTTCAAGATGACTTTAAGATTTTCTGAGAACTTGAAATGATAAAGGTTACAAGTTCTAATTTAAAAAGCAGCCCAAGAGTTCGAAAGGTTAAGTCACTCAGGTTTGCTTGAAAATTTTGCTCCAAGAAAATTCGTCTTTGGGTGTGAACTGCCATGGTGAAAAACACTTGTGAAACTAGCAACTCACTAGCTAACTTAATGTTGKTTTTTTTTTTTAGCTTACGCTTTTTTCTTTCTGTATATTTGCACTGATTCTTTTTTTTTTTTAGATCTCAGCAGAGAAAAAAGAGATAAATAAAAGAGGGGTTTTAAACATCATCAACTACTACCAAATCTTTACGGGCAAATACTTGCAAGAAAACTAAAAAGAGAAAACAAAACTGAAAAAAGATATCGTGYGAGAAAAGCTCAGATTCAAAGGGCATATACTCTTTGAATTTTTACAACCAGACTTTTCCTAGGAGACCCTGCCTGGCTGCTCCTGTGGCTGTGGCTTTGGTTAGATGTGGTTCTTACTTTAGGATTATTTTTCTTACTAAATTGAAACAAAATTTCTTCACAAAATTTACACGTTAGGCCTCATTCTATTCACATGACTTAAAAAGTTGAAACTGCTTTTTTCAAAACAAAGTTGGGTTCATCTGAGATTGAGATGTCTGAAAGAGAACATATGGTGTTACTTCAGCTGAAATAACAGCTTCTCCATCAGCTTATTTAGAGTTTTGTCCTGTCTGTTAAGAGCCTCCTGTGTGTGTGTCACAGCCTTTGCAACACAGTTATCATYTTCTTTTCATTTAATCTTTCTGGCTAGCCATGACCTACTCAGTGTGATGAACTACCTCCCTCTTGCTTATATACACTGACTCAACTGTATCTGTAAGACACATTGTTGAACACCATTGTTGAAAGTCTTCCAATATTTCTTCCAGTTTGCAGTATGGCTGCCAGGTATTTTAGTCATAATAGTAGTGTGCCATTCATGCCTGCATTACACAACCATAGTGTGGTGGATGTTCTTGCTTGTTGTAAAATTTGTATTTCTACAATGAAATTCAGTAGCCATGCAGATGACCAAAACTCTATCGGTGTACAGCATGGAAATGACACGAGTTTCCTTGCCGTATCATACCATTACATAAAGGCAACATTACAATTCATTTTGCTGCATCTTTCTCATGTGATTGCAGTTAGATTTTTACACACACGCATTAACATGTATACATTCTGTGCACTTGAGTTGCACTGGCAAATAACCTGGGTAAAAATATTCATATTGTTTGACTCTTTTTTTTTTCCTTCCTCCAATTACAAATGAACTTGAGACCATCCCAAGAGAGCAGTTCTCTCYCCAATGAATTTAAAATCAAATTTGCCTCTGAAAATACTGCACAGAAGTACCAGGAACTCTTTTTCTTGTTTGTTGTTGTTTTGTATTCACTGTTCATATGAAGAGGTTTAGCTWCAATAAGACATCGAGGAGAAATGATACTTAGTTTCACATATAGAATATAAATGAAGAGTTGTGAATTGTTTGTGTTATTTTTCAATCTTCAGTGAGTCAAAACAAAATCAAACCAGAAGTTCTAACAAATAATTCTAGTTTATGACTGCTAATTACAGAAARCAAAATACTGATGAGCTAGTGTAGATAAAACAAAGTTATTTCAGGTAACAACGTGTAAGTTACCAACATAGAAAACACTGTTACAAGTCTTACCTGTCTTATTTCACTGCTTTATAGACGATTTTAAAAAATAAAATAAATAAAAAAAAGAAGTAACATCCCTTGCTAATTAATACTTTCAGGTAGTATATTGATTTGTCAGTTAGTTGTTACAAGAATGCTATGCCAGTCACTAGAATCTGCTACCAGCTCAGGTCCTTTTTAAAGGATCGTAAATCAATGCACCTCTTCATGTGAAGGAACTTTTCAGGATGAGTTAATGAGAAGAGATGTATGGCTGATTTATTGGAATGTGTGGAGTAGACTTCACAGCTGAAGTCATAGGATTGGTGCCAGTTACAGAACTCCTGMTTGGCACAGTTAACTTCACCTACTAAAAGGTTCATTTTTCACATCTTATTTGGGTAACTTCCCATAGATTGAGATTCTGTATGTAAGATTTACTTTGCAAATGGTCAACATATTCATACACTGAAAAAGGTGTAGAAATAAAATTCCATGAGGATTGTTAACCAAAATATCCAGCTCCCAACTAAAAGGAAGTTAAGGTACAGACACTTCATTTTAACCAGATGTAATGTCTTTCTCATTAAAAAAAAAAAAAAAAAGTTAAAAATACCTTAACAGTAGGGGAAGCTTCTGAGTTTTGAAATCTGTTAAGCTACATAATCATCGGAAGTATAAAAATATTGCTTCCTCCTCACCCATTTCATATCCTTATGTTATGTAATGCTTTCTATAGTTTCATCAAATCCTTCCAGTGTGCTTTACCTCAGGTTTGCTATATGCATTAGGCCACAGATAGTATTCATTAGAGGTTCCAACAGAAAACAGAAAAGAAATTTATACTTGGATATGTCATAAATCTTGAAAAATCAATCAATTAAGTTAACAGCAACTGTTTCTAAAAGTAGCTGAAATAGTGTATTTCTGCATTTTGGCCCTTTCTGTGCATAGATCCCAGGGGTTGTTGACTGGTATGTTATTAATGACTTGAAGAAAAATGAAGAACACCTTTAAAAGTGTATTTCTGCATTTTGGCCCTTTCTGTGCATAGATCCCAGGGGTTGTTGACTGGTATGTTATTAATGACTTGAAGAAAAATGAAGAACACCTTTAAAAGTGTATTTCTGCATTTTGGCCCTTTCTGTGCATAGATCCCAGGGGTTGTTGACTGGTATGTTATTAATGACTTGAAGAAAAAATACTGTGTATATGCTTGGAAAGTTAAGATATGCTTAGTTAAATATGGGTCAGAACTGTGTAAACTGATATTAGCATAAAATGATTTACAGTTAGAGGTGATGTTCAGAATGCCTTTTGAAGGTATAGATTCTGACTAACAAGTCATCATATGTGTATTTGCTACTGGATATATATTGTATTACTGTGAAATTCATTATGAGGAATACTAGCATATAGAACAAACAGCATTATTTTGCAACTATACAGCAATTGAACTAACACTGTTGTTTATTATATATATGTATATAATAAAAGTTAATGCTGTCTCCCTTTCACTTATCTATCCAGGATGTGTAGATGTCTGTCTGTGACCTTTATATTTTGCCATTCTGATGTACTTTAAAAAAAGGATTAGTAAAAGTATTTGAAGCAGTCACTCATCAGCTTCAATTTTTTGTCTCCAGGATAACATACACCACTTTATATTGCTGACTTCCATGTTTTAGCATACTTCTAATCCCATTCTACCCTCCTCTTTTGGATCATCCTAGGTCAGYAGCATGGTTTGAACTGGGTGAAAAAACCAAAACCAAAACAACCCAGAGGAAAAAACAGTAATCTTAACACAGCTTTTCTGCTTTATCTTCATGCAGATATAAAGTYAGATGCCATAGAAAATTACTGTACTGTCAAACAGCAAGTCTGGCCATTAGAGAAGGAAGTGGACAGTGTATCTACAGTTTGCTGATGACACTAAAGAAGTTCTGCAAATAAAACTTACAGAAGATGTGAAAATCTCTAATTGGTATTTAAATGTACTGGAGGAGTCCTGGCAGTCTGTAACAGATAGGTTTTTATAACAGCAGCTGAAACTGAATATGAGTAACAATATTAGTGTATAGGTAGACAGTAACTTAAATTCATATACAKATGAACTTTGAACTCGTACAAACTTTTAATAAGAAGACTTAAGACTATTTTGGGAAGCTCAGTGATCTCCCATTACACTGCAGCAAATGAAGAAGAAAAATAATGTATTTACAGTAGCTATATAAAAAAGGATAAAAGAATTAATCTGTCCTATTCTCAGGGGATATGTCAATACTTGTGGTACTGTGTTACCTTCTGTCCTGTCAAAGATGAATGGAGATAAAGCCTGATTAATGAGAAAAGATGTTGTGAAAACAATTATTCTGAATTAGTTATTAAAGAGAAGAGAAATGTTAGTGGAAGTTTGCCTGAAGTATTTGTCTTAAGGATAATGGTGTAAATTGATTAATCAGACAATTCAAACAAGTTTAATTTAGAGTTAGGATTAAAGAACTCATCATGTGTCACTTACAGGAAACCACCAGCATTGCAAATTCATTGGGACTTTTCTGGATCACACTCCAACAGTGGATGTGTAAATTCAAGAGCTGATGGGACATAAAYTGAGATAAAAAACAGGTCTTTTCCCAAACCTCTTTCTAATGTTCTAATGGAATGCTATTATAACAGTATTCTCTGAACTTCTTTTGCTTGGAACTTTAATGATATAATAAAAAATGGTTATAGCTCTTGTACAAGCTACCTATTAGTCACAAGGAGAAAGGTACCAGTTATAGTAAATTGTGTAACATTCTTAATACTTTATTTTTTCTCATTTCTTATAGCTTTTCATGAGATACTAAATATTAAACAATTTCAGATTTTAAATATAAGACTCAGCTGCTAAGTAGTACATCCTGAATCAGCCAGGAAAGTATACATTCGTATAGCTATTGATTCAGTCTCTCTACAAACTCRGTCAATTATTTCTGTATGACCAAGAATGGATTGATTGGTTTTTGTAATCAAAGAGTGATCTCTTTATAGCTAATGAAGATGTATAGACAGTGGAGCTAGTGAGCTGTACCAGTGAGAGAAATTTGATTGCTCCCGGGATGGATATTGTCACAGGAGTTTTAATGACAGGTTGCTAGCTTCCAAAAATGACTGTGTGAGTAACACAGGATTGCTGCCTACACAGCAGGTATTAAGGATCACCACTTGAGGCTCAGTAGTCTGCCTCAAAAAAGAAAGGCTTTTGAGAAGCAATTTCCTGTTGCCACTGATGAGTTTTTTCCTTTGCTTGTATTGCTGAGGGCCACTCAGCAATGTAAGATGAGAAATCTTCTCCCTTTCCCTCTCCCTCTAAACCTAGGAGAAATTGGAAAACCTTCATGTGCCACAAATCTCTTGGCAGAGATTATTACATATTGTGAAAGTGAATTATGATAATTTCTTACTGGTTTTAATAGTGAAGAATGTGTTCAGAAAGATACAGAGGATAAGACTAGAAAGGTCTCTCTGTCAATGTATGGGCAGGGACTTTGAAGGGGGACGTCCATGCTGTCTGAGGTGCTATGTCTTTTGTAGATAGTTGTTGATCGTTGACATTGGTGTTTCAATGTGACGTATTGTCATACCTCTGAGTATAATAGTTCCTGGGATTTTGCCATGGAGAAAAAATCATTGACGTACAGTCTGGATATACTCTTTATGAAACTCGTTTTATCTACATTTCTGAGAGAAAGATCATCAAAAAGGCTATTTTTCCAAGAATTTCAATCTATCACAAATACCTGCGTCCAAGGGAGTAACATTTGCTACCAAAATCACCTCTAATCAAAAATCAAAAGAGAGGATAAATACATGCCATTTTCTTTCTTTCCTGTCTTCTGCAGCATTATGATCATTATCATACTGAAAGCTGTAAAACCTCATGGACCAAAGATGTGATCAGGCATGCAAATCTTGAATTCCAAAAGATTGTGTCCTTTTTCCAGCAAGTAGGCTCTGGGATTTAAGAGGAAATTATTAACTGCTGGCTGGGGAACTTACAAGATGCCTTTTACTTAAGGAGTAATTGGGAGTAATTCATTGAAGGGAAAGGAAAAATTTAAACAGAATCTAAGGAGAAACAGTCTGAGGGTGAAACGCTTAGACTGCRGAAAATATACTTAAGGGACACGATGGTACACTAGACAAAGCACTAGGAAATCATTATCATTTGGGTATATAACCTCAAGTAAAATAAAAGGATACTTTAAGGCACTTAAAATGACTTGAAGGACACACTTTGGATTGTGATAGTTCTTTCCTCACAGGCTCTGTTTTGCTGAAATGTTATTGCACATATCCTCTGGGCCATTCTTCCTATGTTCATATGAAATTCTTCCCTTAAGTGATACCTTCAAGTGCATATTTACAAGTTCTTAGACAAGATAAATCATATCTTTAGGATGAGGAAAAACTGAAATAATAAACATGAGAACAGGAACACAGCTTAAATGGAAGGTAATGCTAATTTATGATTTTTAATAAAAGTTATATTCTTCTGTTGAGATTGGACTCTCATTAAGGTAGGGTTTATGGAAAATCATATTTCTGCAGAGGTTTTTAATGTAAACAGATGGCAAGAGAGAGAAAAACCTTGTAATCCTTGACAATTGAGGCCTCAGGATCTCAGTACCTGCCGATGGAGATGACGTTTTCACACTTTACCAGCACCCAGCAATTCCCACTGCAATACTTCTGATCAGACATTCAACATTTTATAAACTCTAGTGAAGTTGAAAATTTTGAGTTCTACTGATTTTGCTCAACATCCAAAAAGGATATCGTGACACACTTAAAAATTAAATTTTATTTTGTCATTAATGGGCCACCCTTCCTTTGTTTCTTAGGTTTTTGAAGAATTTTTAAAAAATTGAACTTAATCTCAACAAAGTACTCTAAAAATGTTTTTAATTGAGAATTTTATTACAGGCCCAGCAGAACAGGGATAATTGAGCCCATACCTTCAGCAATGAGATAAATCTAGCTCTGTTGCTCTTAACACTGACCATGTGGAGCAGATCTAATACAGCAATGCAAATACCCTTAGAAGAATAGTGATAATTAAAAAAAAAAAAATCAAATCCTCAAATCTGCTTATTTCAATACCTGAGTATCCAGGGTGTATGTTAAATTAACAACAAATCACTTTAATTAAGATCTCATAAACTCGTGAGCTTTGAAAGCTGCATTTTATAAAGCGGGTTTGCTCATTAGTTAGGATCTTCAAATACCTGACTGTTCTTTTACTTGTTGCATATAAACTCTTTAACTCTACACATATTAGACAACTTCCTTTTTCATAAAGATAATTTAAAAACCACTACAGTTAATATTAATTTACAGATTTTATAAAGATGTTGAGGGTCCATTTTGATTCTTTGTAATATAGTGGCATATAAAATGTGAAAGGATTTATGCCAGTTATTTGGCTTGGACTAGATGAAAACAAGAACTGTAGTGAGCGTACATAATGAAAGTGTCTTTAGGCTGTTCCAGCATTCAATTATAAGTGGTCTAAAACAGCTAAGCTCAGGGACCTTCTTAGGCTGCAGTCATGGATTAGACAAGGATTTGGGGCAAGATGTAGCTGGGGAAGAAAAAGCTCATCTGCTCTTCTGTTGTAATAGCTAGTTTAGCAAATGTACCGTGATGTTAATGTCTCTACATAACTGAACGTGTTATTTTTTTCTATTTGATGCTGCTGAGTGGCCATTAGTGTGTTCTGAGAAAAATTAAATTAAGTATTTCAAGCTTTTTACATGTATTATTTTAATTTTTTTAATGAATGTATGACTCTAAATGGATAAAGAATCATGTCTGCTGTTGCAAAAGCATACTGAAGGCAAAACCACAGGTGGTATTATTTCTAGACACCGCAGTTTATGATTGCAGTTATGTAGACTGTTAGAAATTTCCCTATCTCTTTAAACCTCTTTACTTTCAAGATGCTCAAAATCTATTCCTCCCTTTGTAATCTGTATATGAAATGAGGGAGAATTTTTCCTTAGTACTCTGCTTTTTTCAATAGCCTCATCTGGGTCAACAATAGAGCAGAAAAMGAAGACCAAAATACATCTTCTAAGCCTCCCTGTCTAAGCATGAATTCAAGGACTGAGTTCTGCATATGGACTCAGAAAATATTAGGGTATCCCTTACTGACCAAAGGATCACTCATACTAGTGCTGGCGTTGTTAGATTTTATCACAGCCAAAGGCRTTCTGCCCACTTTTCATCTCTACTGTGGGAGAGGTATGAGAAAATATTCTGGAAGGCCAGTTCAGTCCTTTATACAGTTATTTGCTTTGTGCTGACAATTGGGTACAGTGAGAAGCTCTTTGTAGCATCTTGTAAAGCAACACCTGCAATTCTTATTTTCTTATAATTATGTATAAAAATCAAAGAAAAGCTAAAAATACATCTAAGCTAGCTTTAAATTTTTATATATGTACTGGTACTTCTAAAACATCTATTGAAAGTAAATACTTTTCCTGCTTGTTTATCTTCTCATTCTGAAACTCCGTTCAATTATTTGTTAATTTTTTTAATGTTACCTGATATTATGAAAATAGTTTGCCAGACATTCAGTATGGAGAACAACTGGCCATAAAAGCAGTGCTTCAAAAGAGGTAAATGCATTCATACGTATACTTTTGTGAGGTATCTCGACTGCTTCATTTCCATTCTACCCAGTCACCCATTTTTGCCTGGAAAACTACTGCCACTCCAGATCYCAAACAATTTTCTTTGGAAAGCAAAAGCACTTTCTTTTCTGAAAATCACTCTGCTCTCATTTGCAGTGTCTTTAAGCTCGGTACTGGACCCATGCTGAATCTAAGGTCTGCCGCCGTTAGGGCTGGGCGGAAAGCACTTGAAATCATGTTTGTCACCACCAGACCTGATGGCTCTACGTGACAGTGACTAAGCAGCTATCTTTAAGAAAGTTCACTGATAAACTCTCAGCCCTGTAGAAGAAGATATTTCAACGTTTTTTTCCCCCACCTTGTTTTGTTTTTTCAAAACAAAATAAGCGATAACAGTTATTTGGTATTTTAGTAAGAAGTGAAATTCTATTTTACATTTATTCATCTACTTTCTTGCGAGAGAGGAGTGTGCAGCTGTTGACATTATGGGCTTCAAAAGCCGGCTCTGCCTAACTGCATATTAAACAAACCATCGTGCAGCAGATAAGGAGGGTGTTACTGCTGTGGTATCAAATAGGTGGTACGYGGTTAGGAGAAGTGTATAATTTGCCAGTAGAGAACTACAAATTTAACTTGCATAATTTGTGAGAGCCTGCAAGCAACATCAAACAGCTTCATGAGATACAAGCTGCAAACTAGTCTCTTTTGCTGAAGAGGTAGAATTACCTTTAATGCAGTCAGTTCAAAACCCAGTGACATCAGTGGGGCTCCAGCAGATCTTGTACMGGATCCTATTACCAGATCCTGTTAGTTGTACTATTTACCTAGCCTGAGCTCAGACTGTACTCCCTGTTCCTCCACTATTGCAGGTGGGAAATGTTCTAACTAAATGATTTCCTGACTACTCCCAAACTCTGTATATAGGGAAGTACATGGCCACTTTCTTATACGCTTGCACAGTCTCACCAGAGGGATAAAACAGCAAAAAGGTTTGAATGCATTTGGACAAAAACTGGCTTGCTGATCCACTCTTTAAGAGGAGGATACATAACCAAATTGAATTTAAGTCTTGAAAAAAAGAAATCAAATTGCACTGCCTGCTTTCAGAACATTTTCCTYTTTGAAGTATGAATAGAAATTTTCATAGTGAGAGGTCTAGTGACAAATAATAGAAGCAAGCAATATCTCTCTAAGGCTTTGTTTCTTAGCTTGAAATGCATATCACACCTGTCCTGAAACTGAGCTCTTCTCACATACTTACATCAATTGCTCTATTAGTAATGTGTAAAAAACTTTGTTCAGCTCACGTATTGTGAAGAAATTGATATAGTGTTTTACATTTAAAATTGTTGTCTTTTGTTATTTTTGTCATATTCCTAATTTTCTTGTTGTGTAGTATTTGTTGGGTGTAAAATTTCATTCCTGCACAAATATCTCTTCAAATACAAATAAATTTAGTGTTTGCAAGCCTTTTCTAAAAGAAGTATAATTCTCTATCTACACAATCTGATTCTCTTGAATGCACCAGTTTCAACCTAGAGTAGCTCTGAAATCAGCAGAGTAGTACAAAGTCTGTTTTGGCAGTCTTCCTATGTCTATAAATCAATCCTGAATGSAAGAGTAACAATTTGCAAAAACAAACAGTTCTGCAATTAACAGTGTATTGTATATAGTTGTGTGGCCATTTTAAATAAATTGTTATTATGAAATATGCCAAATAGTCAGCATTGAAGATTAAAAACACTTTACAGAACAGAAACAACAGGAACACATCTCATTGAAAAAGATTTTGTACAATGTTCTTTTACAGTGACTACTTGCCTTTATACTTTTTTGCTAAAATAATGAAAGCCTCAGTAGAGGTTAATCCTGAGAAGGTTGTCCCAGCTCAAACATCATCCTTGGTTAGTTTCACTATTTCATACAAGACAAGATCCAAACTTCCAGTGAGCAGATTTTGTTTCATTTATTCAACAGGAGCTTGGGCTGTTGTCCAAAATTTGGCTCTTTATCTACTGGGAGGATATAGCTGCTCATGTGAGGTGAAATAATTTGCCATCTCTATGTCTGTGCCTGAGTGTGTGACTTGTGAGTATAATAAGCWCAATGATAGAGCATATGCTCTTTTGTTTTACACTAAAGTAACAAAAATAAGGATGATCACAGACCTATTCTGACTTTTTTTTCTTTGACTTTTTAAGCAGCTTKCTTTCATTAAAAATACATTTGCAAGAGTAATATATTTGTTATATAACAAATGCATTGGTTCCTTATGCACCAAAACCATTGAATAACAAGAACTGGGGCTCACCRTCTGGTGCTTATATAAATAAGGATTTTACTATAAGAAGCTACCTTCTATGAGCCCGTGACTGTTTGCATTATGAAATAGGTGGTGAAATTACTTTGAACCAGCTCATCCACTCCCTATGGCCAATGTATGAAATGCAGAACTACAAAGCTTTTGTGAGAAAGGGTCTGAAAGGAAAGATTCATAAGCTGTTGCAAAGTCAGCAGCAAAGTCTTTTCTGGGCTATTCTTACTTCTTCCTGCAACTAGGAAAAAACAGAAAGAAACAGGTATAGAAATTCATCACTAAAGCTCAAAGCTGCTGGATACTGTTGCTGGAATGGAAGAGCATTACCTCTTTGTGACTGAAGCAACAGCCTGCTCCCAGGCTGTTCACMACCTAAGTGAAGTTCAGGTAAAACCAGAAAAGAGGTGAGTTCGAAACAGATGGTAATTTAGATCCTGTTCTGAATCAAAACTAATGCTAAATCTCAAAATTACTGTTTGATACCACATTTCAGTTGCCTTTTCCCAGGTCAAGAAGAAATTGGGATTTTGCTGTAGTTTACACTGTCAATTACCAAGATATTTTTAATTTGTAGTACTCTATGCTTGCTGTWACACGCTTCCTTTTAATCTCTCTGAAACGTAACATACTTCAGGCTGATTTTTGCTAGCACTAAAATCAAAGCTGGRTACTCAAGCAGCATGGATACAGAAGTGGAAGCAAGTCAGGTGAAGAGAATTTGTGCTCCCAAAGAAATTTAAATTCATTAAACTCAGTCCAAAGGGTTTTAGGATTACATRTGCTTTTGGAAGTATTATGGACACAGCCATGAACTGGCAGGTTTCTAACTACGTAAATGTGGGAGGGCATGTTTCAAGAGTTAAATGGTGGAATAAGAATTGAGATGTGCCTGGGCATAATTAGCTGATTAGGAAAAGGGTCATGATGTGCATGGGTACAAGATCATCCTGCAAAGTCTGCATCTGGTGAAATGCCAGAAATACTTGCAGAGAGTGGAAATTGGTTTTTATTTTGGCTGTTTTTTTAAAGGGAAAGCAGACAAAGCATGGTASTAAAGTTGTTATTCAAAATGAATGTGAGAAGAGCATGAAAAAAGAATTATTTAAAAGTTGTCTTCTTTAATGTATCATCCAAGATGACACCCATTTGTGACAATTTTTAAATGGATTCTTTACAGAGTAAGTCAAATATATTAAATATTTTTATTTTGAATTGTGCTCCTTTGCATTCAGTCACATTTCTCAAAGATAATCAGCTTTGCTGTCCTTTTCACCTTGTTCTAAAAGGTTTAATAGCCAACTTATTCAAGTTTTCACTCAAGTATTCTGTCCAAAAGTAAAAATGAAAGCCYAAAACACTTTGTTTCAATACCAAACATGCTAAAATGACCTATAGTTTGATATTTTAGTACAAAATATTTTATTGTATCAGTTGATGYATATCTCAATATCTTCAAATTTCTTCAGAGCAAAGAAATGAAAAAAAGAGAAAAATTTAGAAATTATTATTTATAAGAGACACTTGTTTTCATACAGTATTTATATAGTTATGTAATGGATAATTCTTGATGATCCACTCATTGACAGAGCTGACCACCTCAACAGGTTGTCTCTCTCTAATATCTTTATGATTATGTTGGCCACATAAAAATGACAGTTTCTTAGTAAATGCCCACAGTCTTTGGAAGCTGATACCTGTCTAAAACTGTGAAGGAATCCCTTCTGTTCAGCTTTGTTTTATTTTGAGGTGGAAACTAAGCTTACCCAAGGTTTTTCATGTATGAAGGAAAGAGAGAAAAGTATTTCTCCCTTACCAAAGAACATAAAAATATAAAAATAGTGAAAAATGTAATTATTTCCCTGGGAACTTCTTCCTGAGAAATCTTACCTTTCATACATCATATTAGATTTCTRTAAGCAACTTCCATTGCAAGAACCATCACACTGGATAAAAAAMCCATTTTGTTAGTATCTGATTCTCTCCTCCTTGTCTTAAAGGTCAGTCTTTTCATATGCAGACAAGCTGCTTGATATGAATCAGACATCAATCTGCAGGAAAGACTTGTTATATGTATTGATTTTGGATAGTGTGTACAATCTGAACTTTCTTATGACAGTGAGGTTCATGGTTTAATTACATATTGGTGTGGAAGTTCTTCCTTTTGTGTTTTTTTGGGGGGGGATTTTTGTTTTTTTTTTAAGTACACAGGATCATTAAAAATAGCTATCAAAAGAATAATAAATACAGTTGGAATTATTTATCTTTTTTTTCTTGAGCACTGTAACATTATGTGAAGTAATGAAGAATTTCAAGATAATGTACATCTCTGGGAGAAACAATGCTTATTCTGTATGTGTAATAGAAACCAATGTCAATGTTCTGTTCAAATTAAAGTACATGTGTTTTCCTTGAAAAGTAATAATGTCCTATCTACAAAGGACACACTTTGAGTGCAGAAACGTACCTCATCAGTGCTYATCCCTCTTTAAATTTAAGATACTTCACAAAATTCTGAGCACTGAGAAAAAAAATCCCTTGATTAGAGTTGCATCCTTTTTAGGTCTCATGATAAAGTTCTATACCCATTATTCAAGCAAATTTAGTGCTCTTGTACTGAGTCTTTTAGTTGATAAAAGTTTTGCCTGGGAAAATGGCAGCGATCTGTTGTTGTAAATGTTCAGAACTTATAAGAGGTTACATGCTTACTAGAGCTCTTCTTCTGACTGCAAATTTGGTAGCATCATCAACTTTCTCACTGGAAGGAGTTTTGGAGAGGCAGCATTGTGAATACTTTTTTTGTTGTATTAATAGCAGGTTGAAATAATGTAATGGTGGGAATTTTCCAAGGGCAAAGGCTTTTCACTTTATGTGCACTAACAAAAAAAAAATCACCTTCACTGATGTACTTTTAAAATCCTATAACGTAAAATATATATTCTGATCTCAGAACAGACTTCATCCATGAACTCTAAGGAAATTGAGGTAGCTGCAGGCATTTAGTTCTTCAGTTTCATTGCTAGTGGAAGATCACTGGTAATACCRGTCACTAATTCCCTTAGTTTTATTTTATGGGAGATAACTGTGAAACTTTGAGACTATGTCAGGTTCAGTCAGCAGCTCATACAGCTTCCAGATCTATCCTGTGCTTCTGCCTAGCACATGGGAAGCCAACGATTCCAAGCTTATTTTATGATGTTTCTGATATTTCTGAGGCAAAATGTCAGTAGATTTCAGTTTCTTTATTTTTTTCATGTGTTTGGATCTTATTTTTACTAGATACATACATTTTCAGGAATTTTGGATCCATCAACATTTAGTTTCTTAGCCAGGGACGTCCTTTATTTTGTTAAACTTGTATTATATTTAACTATGATATAAACAGAATGGAATAAGCAAATCACTCGCATCTGCATCTCTAAAATAYGCTGTCTATATGTTAATTTGCATTTGAATTGAAGAATTTACATGCAGTTACACTGCTCGCTCTACTGCTAAATGGATTGTTAAACTGGTCTATAATTTTTAGTTTCCAAAGGCTCCTTGGTTGCCTTTCACAGAATTGTTTACAAATGTTCTAGAAATTCACTGAAAATGCAGCTATAGCACAACCATAATTGTCTTCCTTGTTATGCATGTGTGTGCTTGCTAGTCCATAGGTCAAAGGATTCAGTATCCCATTTTTACAGCCAAGTACAAACAAGTTGAATAACCAGGATATTATGTAGTTACCAGGCAAAAGCATCTACTGATTAATGCCACTCCAATATTTGGCAAGAAGAAAGTTAAAGACAAAAATTTATCCTTGCTACATCATCCATATTTGTTATCTGTTGTATTATTTGTATAAAAATGGGCCTGCTTCAGAAGCAAGACAGATGTTTTCCTAATGGAATGAGAGCAATTTTTTGTTTGTTTGTTTCTGAAATTCAAGTAAGCCATCTATATAACTTTCCATAGCTCAATTTTACTGAAATCAAGCCTGACACTCAAACTGAACAGAGTGCTGTATCTTTGTGTTTCCAATCCGCAAAATGTTTATTTGTGGAGAGAAGTGAGGGGATAGTGGTTCACAGGGATTTGGTAAATGTTTTGCTTTCTCTCACATTTGATGAACTTGCAGGTTCCTCTAAGGCCACAAATAGAAATTCTTTAAAAGAAACTAAGATCTTATTTTGAAAGCAATTTGTCTCTAGAGTGAGAAATACTTTGAACAATACCATAGACCCATGTTTTTGGGGTTTATCTCTGATTAATGATTTCCCCTTGTTTTGTGTGCCAGTCTGGATTCTACCTGCTAGCCCTTCAGGCTGCTTTACCCGCATCGAAGAGCAGTGTAGTATTCTGATTTATATTAAAACTCAATGCATGAAGACCCTGGACTTCTTGGAGAACATTTGTAAGTGATTGCACTGACAAAATATGAAATGGAATATGTGCAGATTTAATTTTTCAGGTATGGAGACTGGTTACTGAAGAACTTCCAAATCTTCCTGACTTCAAGTTCTTTGTGCTTTGTAACCACAAACAGAGCACTATAATTCAAAGAGATTTTTTTTTGGTTAAACGAAAACCATATGCAGATAAACAATTAATAAGGAGGGTATTCATTAAAAAATTCATGACATTTTTCAATAATAGAAAAAAWCAAGGGGGCTGAATTTCTATTTTGTGTAAACTGACATAGGTCCTTTGAACTCAGTGGAGRTATGCTCATACCTTGGGGGATCCATCTCATTCAGAGAGTTATTATACTTGTAGAAAAGTGGAAGTCCCAAGAGACTTCACAAGAATGATATTTCATTTTCATCTCAAGATTATTGTAGTAGGTCGTCAGCTTTGACCRTATGATAAAGCTTCTTGTGGGATGTTACTCTGCTTGCATAGAGCCTAAAGCAAACACAGCCTGCTTTTTCAAAAGTGTATATCCAGTTTGACAAGAAAATGGAATCTCTCTAATAAAACTGGGAGAAAAGGGGAAAAACTATTACTTGCAGGCTGAGAATTGAAAACTCCTGTGACTGTTCTTGCTGCTTTGATTTTTAAAGGAAGCTTGATTTTGCTTTTGGTTTTGTTTTTCCTTCAGTGTGGGGAAAAATATACCAACTTGCAAACTTTCTGTTACAAAAGATTACTGTAAGAAACACACCATAAAAGAGCCTTTGTGGTTAAAATGTGCTTTATATTTGTTTGGTATTTAGTAGAGGGTTTTTTYCCCCCCATTCTCAATAATGTGGAACGTATTGAAGCTTGTTTTTTTCACTAAATTTCTGACTCTTCTGTAGAGTCAGGGTTTCTGATTTTTCCACAGGCTTCCAGTATGACTTCCTCAGCCACAGTTTGTCACCTCATAACATTGGATTAATTTGCTCCATATTTTAGAGGCCTTCTGAGGATAAATCTACATATTCATGTAAAGTGGCAAGATATTAAGGTGACRACTATCACCTTTTAGAGAAAAATCTATAAATAAGAAACCCCTGTAAGACTGTTGCATTGTAGCACAATCTATTTTTGCATAAAATGAATTTTGTTCTTTCTTGTTACACTCTAACAGATCACTGATTTTTATTATCTTGTCAAATGAAAGGAAGGCTACAATTACCCAGTACTGTAAAGATTCGTGATCCAGTCTAGCTTCCAGTAATGTTAACAGAACCTTTCCATTGCTATCAGAAGCCATTATTGGGTACCCTCGGTTACCTTTCGCAAAAAACATTGCCATCTAAACAAGGTAGTTACTTTTCTAGCAAAAGCTAGTCTGAAGGACTGAAACACATATTGCATTGATTCATGTAATATTTCAGACAAAAGCATAGTGTCAAGGGCCTTTGGCTGCAGAACTCTGTCTCAAAAGCATCTGCATGGTGAAGACCCTAGGTTTCATTGTCCGGTGGAGCACGGCTCCCTGCCAGCATAGAAAAGGCTGGTTTCGGGAGAAGCTTGTTAGAAACCTGTGGGAGACTTGAGAAGGGAAACTGGCTCTTCTGGACTTCTCAGCCATGCAAGCTAAACCATTAATGAACTCCGGTGCCTATGTGTGCATGACTATGAGGTTTTGGTTCTTTCTTAGATGATTCCCTAGTATCATATTTATTTATAATG
Source organism: Oceanodroma leucorhoa (assembly GCA_030449065.1). NCBI lineage: Eukaryota > Metazoa > Chordata > Aves > Procellariiformes > Oceanodroma > Oceanodroma leucorhoa. The sequence continues at coordinate 6,115,278 of JASVER010000043.1, forward strand.
TAAGCAATCACTATATAACAAATAAATTCAACCTTGTACTGTTTAAAGTTATCTAAAAGTGGAATGCAAACCTACTTTTAGCTTTCAGAATAATTTGCCCCGTTTTCCAGAATAATAATCAAATTGTGTGGATGGACGTGATGGAAGTTTTATTTATAAGTACTGTAATGTATTAAACAATATCTCAGCATTTCACTGAGACATGTTGTAAATACACTTTGTTGTTAATCCCAATTGATCAATTTCTGATGAAGTTAATGGAAATGTTTTCGATTATTTTACTGCAAATTTTATCAGGCTACTAATATTTAAAGGGGAAAAAATGAAAAGATTAAAATATTTCTGAAACAACCCAGAAAAATAAAAGGTTATATATATGCAACAAATCTATTTTTGAAAAAATAGAGAGATGGTAGAAATATATTAACTGAAAGAGGTTAATGCTGCATTTTAAACTTTGTAATTTTCTAAGGGTCAAGTGCGTTTCCTTGTGGCATAAATACATAGTGCATCACACAACTGCTTTTACAGCATTTTCATATAAGAAAAACACTCATTTTAGAAAAGCTGAAAAGAGGGATCAAGAAAAATAATTAAACGTACAGTGGGAACTTCTTGAAATAATTAAAATATTAATTTAATTGCAGATGTATTACAATTTGAAGAACATCCAAGATATGCCAGGCAGAAACTATTTTGACTTCCCCACTTCAAAAAAAAAAATAAATCTAACTTACTCAGACAAAACCTGGAGATTAATTTGTATTCATCCATTCATCAAACTTAATCAATTCAGAGACAGGCATCAGAAGAAAAGGGACTGGTCATTCAGAAAGGAAAGACAATTATTCATGAGTCTATGTATGTCTGCATATGTTTAGAACAGCACAAATGTCTATTTCAAATAATTTAGTAGTTATGTAACTTAAAATTACTATTAAATATTCTCAACTGCACATGTAATATTTGCTGTTGTGGCTCTTAATATAACCTAGAGTTCTGCTTTTAAAAATTAATCATTGAGTCTGCTGGTAGCGATATCATATATTATTTCTCTCTATTTAAAGGAGGAAATAACACCCTTTCACATCCTCCCAGACATCTTTCTGGTATTCTCAAGGCTTAAATGCTAGCTGTAAGGGATGGGACACAATGTGAATATTAATGCCCTGGCTGAGCTGACAAATGTGCTCTGTTTGGGCCATGGCCAGACATGAGCATTCAAAACATGGAACTAGTCCAGGAGGCTGAGATTTTCAGAGAATCTGGGGAAAAGTCTGACAAAAGTGCTCAGCAGCTACCTCGTAAAGAGATTGCTCTAGAAATCTGCAATGTGTGGGTGAAAAAAATGAGCTGTGACAGGACTGGAATGAGTTTAAACTATTCAGGATGGCGAAGGACAAAGTTTCCAGTGCATCAGTACATGGACAGCGTGAGAATGACAGGTGAACTAAAGCACAAGGAGATAAACTTTACCACAGTTGTTTGCAGTAAACTGCTTGCAAATAGCTACACATTTCACCATGTTCTAGATTTCACCAGTGCTACAAATATTATTAAAACAGTTCAATTAATCTTTCTGATATTGGTTTATGTTCCTATACAAGCAAATTTGCTCCAGTTGTGTGCTAACTTTAAGAGGGATTTGGTAGTAAAGACGGCCATCCCATCACAGCTCTCCCTGGCAATGGCAGAACCAAGTCCAGTTAACTTGTAAAGGGAGTTGTCAAAAGCTGTGTTTCTCCTGTATCCATTTGGACATCCATGTGCATAAATGCCTTTCGTAAACCACGCATTTCGCAAATTCCAGAAGACTCTAGGGAACGATGGGATAATTTTGGGGCAGAGATGGCTCATTGGACCCTCTACTGAATACAAAATAGGAAGGAAGTCCCCAGCGGGAGAGGCAGCTAGGATTTAGGATAGATTGCTCCAAAGAAAAGGCGCTCTTGGAGCAGACAAGCGATTTAAAAACCATTTGTCTGAAGTCACTCAAACCTTTCAGCAACAGGGATAACTTGCTGTCTCTGTCAAGCTTAGGTTGGAATTCCATCTGTCTACACTCTTCTTCAGTGTTTCTAGAGCCTTTGTTCCTGCTGCTTACATTCCCTCTGCTTATATTCACTTACTGGGAAGATCAACTTGCTAGCATCTACTACCAGGATTTAGGTTTGTGAATGCATCTTTTAGCTGGATAACAGAAGTATTCTGATTTAAACTTCACAGAAAGATGCCTGGGCTCTGTGAACATTTCAGCCTACAACATGAAGATGCTGTCTTCATTCCCAAAGCAAGGGAACACGTGCTGATGTTAAGAAACAAAAAAAAAAAWAGCTGGGTAGAACTTCATCTCTTCTCTGAAACCTTATACACTCCCTCAGCTGAGCAGTTCTTTCTTCTGCAACTCAAACCTCATCTGAGATTTGCTAACTTTTTATTTATTTTTTTGTTCCCTGAAGAAGTCTACATGTAATTTGTCGACATGTCTCTTTGTAGCTGTAAAGTGAGTGGCATTGCTCTGACAAAATCACAAGGACTATGCCAAATGAATTTTTGACTCCATTCTCAGAAGTTCCCTTGCTTCTTATTTTTGCAAAGCAGATGCTCTAGAATTTTCCTGCAAATTCATAAATTTATTTGTGAATTTCTTTATTCTCAAATCCACAAATCCTTGCTGCAAAGAAAGCGCTTTATTATAATTTTACAGGCAACTAATATTTTCTTTCACTGTTCCATGCTAAGAGAGCCTCTTCACTGCACGTGACACGGGGAGCTCAGAAGGGGTAGGTCCTCTTTGCTGCCACCAAAATCAGAATCCTTCTGCCATGGCTTCTAGCACACGTTAAGGTATGCTGGGTTTAAATATCCAGTGGGGGTAAGTAGCCAACTTCCTATCAGTCTGTCATCCAGCTCTGGGCTGATACACTCAAGATTTCTTTTGGGAGTAGTAGAAGAGGGGCACATATGTGGCTGCAGTTCTTTGGCAGTTATCCAGATGGACAGCATGTATAGGCAGTAATGGAGCTGTTATCCAGGAAAAATGAAGGCAGAGGCTCACAGTCATAAGGTAGACAGGAGACATGGTGAAGTGTGAACCCTGGAGCTCTGATGTGTGGAGGACAGCCAGGCTCCACGGTGACTGCACTGGATTTTGTGTAGGAGCACTCAATGAGCAGGTGTCCTAGGGCAAAACATTGAAATCATCCATGGTTTTGTCTTTGTTCCCTCATCTTTCTTCTAAGTGTTGAGATTATAGCTTCAGTATAACAAAATGTAGCAATAGGGAGTACAGATGTGATTTTTAAAGGCAGGTTTTCATCTATCAAAGCAGATTTTTAGGCCTGACTCCTCTGGGTGAACTACAACTTTTACGTACAGTCCAAACTTTGCTTTGGGAAGATTGATATTCAGAGTTTCCAAGCTGGCCTTTCCCTTGCACATTACAGGATGGGTATTCAGAATTTGCCTTATCCCAATCCCCCTAAACATTGGCAAAAACATAAAAGGAAATCTACGACCAGCTGGTGAAAGACTTATCCTCTGGGATATAGAAGCATCTAGGGAGGCTGACCATAATGTTTGCAGTCGGAAGAAAGGACCCTTGCAACAGCACAGTATTGAGAAAAGCAGAAATACTTAGCAGTGAGGAGAACAGCAAAATTGCTAAAAAAAATCACAACCCACTCAAACCCCAGCTTTATTAGCTATCATTTTGATTCAGTCTAGTGACAATGGGGGACTTGCAAAGGATTACACTTGCCTGGTTTTTTTTCTAAATATTTACTACTTTTCCCACAAAAACCTCACCCTGAATTATTTTCTAATGAACCCACTGTTATTCTGACATAATTTTTGTGAAATTAGGTGATTTATTAGGAAAATACTTTGTTCTCTCCTTGATACTGTTTTAACTGTCTTATGATTCAAAAGTTACTAAATTAGTTTATTTCTTACTCCTTTGTTAATACCCAGAAAGGTAGGAAAGAACAGAAGTATTATGAACTGCCATGTATAACATCACAGGAAAATCATGAAGGTTTCAACAACTCCTCTGAAATGACAAGTATCAAAGGAAAAGATCTCGTCATTTTTGAGATTACTGGCACATGAATGTATATAATTGCCATTCTGATTTGGTGTCTGTCTAGTTAGCTTGTGTTTTATTAATGAAAAGGTTACCATCTGCTGTCTTAGGTTACCCAGTAAATAGTAATGACGACCTGTGGAGAAAATGTAAGTGACACTTGTGACACATAGTAAAAAGCAGCAGTTGGTGAACCAATAGGAAACATTAAAGATGAGAATACTAGGTGATTATTAGGTGGACAGGCTACCAGTAAATTTTACTGAATACAAATACTGTTTTCAAAAAGTAGCTTTGAACGTGACTAAAATGTATTAAAAATGGTTTGAAAAGACACTGATATTGATCCATGCTGATCTTTACCAAAATGATGGAGTAGCATTTCATTCAGTAGATCTTGTATTACATCCCACTCAGTGCATTTAATGATGTGCAGTATCTTGCAGTTATAAGTGATTTCCATAGCAATACTAGGAATCTTTTAATAGGGCATGCTGAAAAAGATTACTTCTGCTGTGATACCCATTCTAGTGTATCATTAAAGTTAAAACTTTCCCCTCAGCATTTAATGATGACAAAGGTTATAACCATGTAAGTAGGGTTTCAGAATGTTAAGTGGAATAACTCTTTCCACGTGAAGTGCCTTTCCCCAGTGTAATTCTAGAGGGGAATTTATTTCTTAAGTTTGAAACTTAAGTGTGCGCTCTTTTATTCATTTGGGAATATATTCTCAGGTTAGATGAAGTCTTCCATGCCATGCTGTTCTGTAAGCAAAGTTTTAAAATAGTGGCTTTATACTAAGATTTTAAAGTAACTCTTAAGGGWTGTTGTTCATACTATTTTATATACATTCCATTGCTGACAAGGCAATTTAAAGGTCTAAATGAAATGTAATATCCTAAAAAYTATATTTTGTATCTTACATCATTATATTTTGTCAGAAAGTTCTTCAAATATTAATCACACTTTTCACTGAAGAAGACTAAGTTAAATACTTGCTATATGAGTCAGAAAAAAAAACTTGACTAGTACATCTCTTATCTTCAAAATAAGCAACTTAACTGCCAAACTTGTAGATAACCTAATGTATGTGTATGCATTTTCCCCCTTCAACTTCAGTCATTATTCATTACAGCAGGGAACCTGGCTCTTTGCATTTTAAAAGGAATAGAAGACCCACTGTTCTCTGATACAATTTTACGTATACAATGTGGAAAAGGTACCTGTCTCCCATGACCTACTTTTGAGTGCAATTCTAACCTCAACTAGGGCAAAGTTAGGATAGCAGCTTGAACTAGATTGTCCTGTTCCTAGGCAGTGCCCCAGTCACCAGCAATAAAGTGACAAAAGGATGGAGGGTCTTTGCCATCCACTACCTGGCAATTAGGAAGCAAATGAACTGTTATTGGGCTCATTGTGGGACAGTAGTGAAAGAGATGGATAGTTAACATTATTTCAGTCCACACTTCTTGATATAAGTAGTAATTACATACTAGCTGAGGCTGTAGAAATACTTTCTGTGTTAGCTTTTATGCATTCTCTGTTCTATGTATTTTTAAGGGAAAAATATGTACCTTGGAAAGCTCCTATGGCAAATGACTTTCACCTTCTACTTAGGTTTTTATGTATATTTTACCGTATTCCATGGTTAAATGACTAAGTGGCAGAAAGAAAGGTCCTGATGAGCATCCCATATACAATGTTAAAATTAAGTTATTGTGCAAATGTAATTATGATACAGTCAAGTTCATAATAGCATATACACATGCATGCATATGTGCAGAATACACATGCAGTCATATGTGAGTTCCTTTCGTTCTCATTTGTACAAAGTCTCTGATTTTACAAGCCTGTTTATGGAACACATATCAACTGACATAATGTGTATGATAAATTTTCTTCCCTCTAATGCATTGCTTTGAGCAATGAAATCACCATCCATTAACCACACTTTCTTTTCAGGGAGAAATTTAAACTTCCTTAGCTGTATTTCAGGAATATGGATGTACAATCTTCTCTGGTGGATGAGATGCTTCACTATGAGACTAACTTAGATAAAATTCAGTTTGCAAATATACAGTAGCACATTTTTTTGTAATAATTACATACAAGTGCTAAATTGTGGAAAGTGCTTTTGTACTTTCTGTCTTTTTGACAGAAAAGGTCAAAAGGTTTTTAGGTCCTAAAACAGTTTTTGCTGAAGTCAGCGCCTTTTCTTTGCTTTCAAAAGGCRTTGGCATGTACATTAGTCTGTTGTATTTTGAATAATATTATCTAATKGTTTAGTATAATACTGGTTCTGTTAACATTAGAAAATTTCATGTTTGTGTAATGCACAGTTACCAATCACCTTTCCCCATGTATTTTATTTCAGGGAATAAATGGTTCCTTTCCTTTTGTAACTGGGCACAGCAGACTATTACTCCAGTTTTAGAACTGAAAAAGTATTAATAGTTTTTATACCACCAATTTCTTTTTATCTGTGTATAGAATAATTTTTYATTCCTAGGACTGTTTTCATGACATAAATGAGTTGCAGCATGTGCTCAATATCAGTAGGTCAGCTTTGTTCATGTGAAGAAAATGTCAATAATTCTGATGACAGAAATCTAGGGAATATGATATGTGTCAAGGTATATTAGGAGATGGGTTAGAATGTGGTTTGGAGTGAACATTTAAAGGATAAGAGAGAAAAATAATGAAAAAATGTAACTAGATTATTTTAGGTACTTTTAAAAATGTTTTAATATACAGGTGTACAGGTTGTGTCAGACATTGGAAAGACTATATTCCACTTGAAAACATAATCTTATTATGAGGTAGGGGTGAAGAGGTAAATGGCTAGTTTCACAGAGATAGTTCTAAAATAAACCCCGTCTTATTAGCAGAATGAATCAATTTTATACAAGAAAATCAGCCTCCCACAGTTCATATTGGTAATAGTCTTAAAAGGTGCTCTGCAACTAAACAGTGATGGCAACAAGCTAATAACAATCTTCTAATGATTCTTTTTTCAAATTCAACATAATATACATTATTTAACATAAAAATAACTTACAAAATGCATCTGGTATAAGATGAATGGGACATGACTCCACCATACAGTCATCAAGAAGCTAATCATACCAACATTTAAGTACACATTTAATTTTAAGTACATGAGTAGACTCAATTAAATCATCTGGATTAGTCACATGCATAGAATTGGGAAGATTATAAAGCTGTTTCTCTAAAAATGGAGCTAAAATTTAATATTGCTTCTCATAAATTTAGAGAAGCATTTTATCAAATGAACACTCTTTTGTAAAAGCTGGAAGATGTTCTCATTTTCTATAGCATTGTGGTTTTATAAATTTTCACTGTGTTTTAAAACRGCTACCTCCATTAGTTTGTCAAAGAAACATTGCCTTTCAGCTTCTCCTTCAACTGCCAAACCTTCTGGATAATTAGAGCTCAGTAAGAAGTAATCAATTTAATTCTGTATGTGTGTAATATATACACGGTTAAATGTGACATGGATTTAAATCGATAAAAGAAGCATATCCTCACTATCCTGTTCTAAGTCTTGACCCATTAAATACCTAATTCAGCTGAATTTTGTAACAGAATGCCCATAAAACCTTACCAATGACTGCACACTCCTTAGCCTCTGAGTAAAACTGCTTTAAAAAATGTTTTGGGAAGAAGTGTAGCAGAGCTGACAGCATTAGATAGGTTTCTCTCACCACTTACTTCCGATGTTGCCTGTAAAAATCATACTGCATTCTGCTGCTTGCAAAATTGTATTTTAAAGCTCAGTTTAATCCTTTGGTCAAATGAACTGTCCCCTGYAGACTGCAAAGTTCATGATCACACATCATTCCTCTCATAGGTGCTATGAAACTTGTTCCAGATCTCAAGAAATGCTAGAGCACTCCAAATTTGCTAAGCACACCATAGACATTAGTTGATCCTCATGATAACAATATAAGTTAGGCAATTGTATTATCTCTACTTTCACAGTTGGAGAGAAATTAAATAACTTGTCCAAGGCAATGTAGATAACCATTTCAGAAAAAGGCTTGATCTTCTTCAGAAGCAGTTTTTCTTGTTTGATAGATCTTCTCAGTTAATTTTGAAGTTGAAAATTTTCCATCTTGCATCAAAATGAGATGAAGATTATTGAAATGGTACCTTTTAGGAAAAACTAAAGGGAGGCATCCAACAACTCACCTGCCAAATGCAGAGTGGAGATGTAGTTTCCAGTCCTCGTCTCTTCAGCCAAATGCTCCAAAACCCTGGCTATTTGGGAGAGGTTTTTCATCTTTCAACTTGAAAATTCAGCTAAGAGTCTGAGAAAAACTCAACTGACATGTTGCAGTGAAACACATTTTTTTATTAAAGACCCATCTTCAGCAACTCATGAGTGCCAGTGAAAAATTGCCAGTGTCAATGCCTCTGCATTATTAATGCCTCTTTCTGACAAGCACTGTCCCATTGGGATTTGTTTATGCTGAGCAATGGCCAATACCTGTCCCTAGCTGAAAGGACTTCTTTCCTTTCCTCCAGAGTCCTAGGGCTCACATATATGCAGATCTGCTGTGCCAGCAGAGCAGCATGTGAGTTATGTAAAGATATAAATCTAGGTAAAACAACCACTAACAGAAGAACTATCTGTAAAATGTTTTTTTGGAAGACTGTCAATACTCCAAAATACGTGCTTCACTCAGACCTGCCAGCTCCACTGATATGAGTAGTAAGCTGTGGCTTTTAGAGACTAAACAACCAATTTGAATCGTAATCTACTGCCCTACCACTTCTGGCAATGATCTACTGCATTTGGGGAAGTCTGGCAGCCCAGGCTGTAGATATTTGGAAATACTGGACAAATGAATGTTGTATATTGTAGGTTTGACACCAGAAAAGTTGGACCTGTTGCTCTTGGGCCTGCCAGCTTTGGCAGAGTTGTAGACTGTACATTTCCAACGTATGCGTATGTTTTAGCCTTTAAGAAGAATGGCTGTCATCTGCAGAGCAGATGCCTAGGAATATTTGTGTAAGTAGGGGAGGGTTAGTAGCACTCACATTTAGACAAATTTGCCATACCAGAGCCAGTGAGAAAAGCCTGCGAGCTGGAAGACTATGTTCAATTACTGGGCATGAAGAGGCTTCACCAACGGATTGGAAGTTGAAAAAGTGGAGCAGGCTGTTTGTAAAGAGTTCCAAAATAACCAAGATTTGAGAAAAATATACTCTTTAACCTTAATATAATATGAAAGAATCAGTATAATTAAGTGTAAATTTAATTTGAAATGATAAAATGAAAAAGTTCCTAAGAAACTTAAGCCACTGTTAATCAATTAACAAAAGGACCATTTTTAGAAACATTGAGTATATCTGACCTTCATCAGCTGCATGCTGCTTCTTTTAAATTATTATAAAAATCTGTTAGAGTAACTCAAATACAAACCACATTGCTGCTCACTTCAAACAGGCCCAGATAAATTGAGAATGTGGATCTGCATTAACAGAAGTGAGTTAGACCTTAATCAAAACCTCCTGAAAGATCTGCAGAACCTGGAACAAGGTATCACTAAACTGCTGTTGAAATATTATGGCAGGTTCTTTTCATGATCCTATTACAAAACTCAAAATTGAGTTTTCAATAGAGTTGGATCCATTCTTACATGCTATGCTGCATTCATGCTATATTATTCATAGGATCCATCAAATCTTAAATAACTCATCAGGTCAGTGTGCTACAGGCAATTACCCAATATATGTCAAGGTGCTGGCATGGTATGTAGGACGAAAACTCTGTTCTGTAACTACCTCCTTGAGTAGAATTTGTGACCTATTGTCCAATTGCTCATGGCAGAGGAAACTGCAGGCCATAATGTTCATATTTTAACAAAATACTTTCTTAGATTTCACTGAACATCTTTTGGTGTTTATATATCAATGACAGTAGAAAATAAAGTACTGATAGTCTCCTCTCTAGAGTGCCTTCCAACCAACAAAGAGTGTATGGCAGTAATAAATATTAAAAGCAGATAAAAATACTTGCTTTAACTTTGAATGTCAAGTGGCGTTAAAATTTCAGTGATGTGTTTTGTCAACATACTTCTACCTGCAGTCCTAGGATGCTTAGAAAAGAATTATCACCATCTAGAGTGTTACAGAAGTGTAAAGCTGCTACCTGTTTTTTTCACCAAAACTTCAAATGAAATGGTGGCAGCAGATATCCATTCAATCAAATGTGTCACTGAGTTCATATTTTTGGTAGCAGCAGATGGGTGGCAGTCTGGAAGACTTACATAGAAAAGGCTCAGGGTAGATCTGAACATTTTCTTAACATGTAAGCATATGCTGAAAGTGAATGAGTTACCACACTTTATCAAGTTACTGCTCATTAGTAGAAACTGTGGTAACTGATCATGTGCAGATTTAGTCCATCCAATTGCAAAGTATCGAACACATTACATTATGGAGTTCATATTACGAGTAGTTTTTAAAGATGTTAAAGGTTGTCTGAGAGAATGGTTTTCATACTGTAAATGGAATAGACTAAGAGCAGTCTAGTTACCAGGGCTCAGATTTATAATACAATAAAAAATAGCAGATATAATTCAATTACTTTTCAGTGTTGATCCATGCACTATTACTCAGGAAGGCTATGGTTAATTATTAGACACTAAAATTCTCTTCTCCCTTCTATCACTAAATTATTGCCTGAACCCTAAAGTTACTTAATTTTTTCTTCCTTAATCCTAAAAATAATAGTGTAGGAAGGATGTTCTAAAGTATTCAGTATTGTCTTAACAATACTGCCTTTTAAGTAGATAATTCCGTTTCTGAAAAAACTTGCTTTTTAGATCCCTCAGTGTAAGRCTAGACAGGTGCAAAATCATTATTGAAAACTGAGACAGGAACAGCTATGCTCATTTTCTTAGTAAGGTAACTAACTTTTCAATCTGTATAGATTTACTAATAAAAACATTATAAAAATTTTGAAAGCTTTTATTCCAGAAATTTGTGCTGGCACAAATTCTGATTCTGTAGTTCAAAAAATATAGGTTCACCTCTTTTTCCAGGGAGCCCCTCTGACTTCCATACTTCCATGCATGTTTTTTTCAATTAATACCAAAGCCAGAAATCTGACAAAAATCTGCTTTCTTTGTTGCATATTCTGACTGCAAAGCAATGTATAGGATAAACCTCTKCACACCACCACCAGCAGTTCCAAATGCCTTATACCAAATTTTTTTAAAGCCTCAAAGGAGTCTCAGAAATACATTGCAGATTTCAGAAATGAGCCCTACCATTGCAAATTATAACTTCAATCTCCTCTCCCGCTTCTTCCCTTCCCCCTTTCTCTTCCTTCCCCTCTCCTTCCTCCTCCCCCTCCCCTCCCAACTGCATCGCAAAAATGTCTCTGCTGATGCTATCAATCACAATCAGCATCAATAGGTTGTTATGCAGTTCTTTGCAATTTCCACTTATGCTCTAAAACCGATACTAACCTGTGTTGCAGCTACTGGTAAAAGGCTTTTGTGATTTGTGTTTATATCACTGGGGACTTGGTATCATTGTTTTCTTGTATTTTAGAGGCCTCTGTTATGAAATTCTGAGACCTGTGGGTTTGCAGGTTTCTAATTTGGCAGTGTCAAAACAGCAGCATGGTTAATCAGGTTATGTTAAATAGTCAGACATTAAGACCAGGTGGCGTTCAAGGACTCGACAGGCTTTACTTCCATATGGAGTCCTTAAATTTTGTAGCCTGTCTGAAAGTTTCTTGGAAAGCTTTGTGAAGGGTTTGTTAAAGTACAGTTTGTAAAAGTGTACTTAGATGCAAAACCAAACCCTACAGGGGTTCGTGACAATTTTGTCCCTGATTGATGAAAACACTTTAATGCATACTTCCTCTAAACAGTTTATATCCATGGCCACTAATTTGGCCTCAATTAAAAAAAAAAAAATATTTGAAGCATTTGAAATGGTTTTAGAATTGAAAACTGAACCTTTCTAGAGGAGATGTATTCATATGGAAAAAAAAATAGCAGCACATGCCATATTGCTAAATTTGAAGAATTTCTGGTATTTGTAATATTATTCCCAATTCTATATCAAATACTTATTTTTTCTTGTGCCACTAGTCCCATAGCTTGGGCAGCTCCATTAGCCAGACTAATATTTAAGACTACTTATGAGTATGCAGACTCAGATAACCTTGTGGCCAAAGTTGTTCAACTACAATAATCACTCTTCTTTACATGTAAAGATTATCAAACTTGCTACTTTTTTCTGTGACTTTGCTTTGTCTCTTCTTACATTCATACCTGAGGATGTGATAATACCTCTGTAGCTTGTCAGGAATTTTTCTAGCAAGTAGTTCTTCAGCAAATTAAGATATTCTGATGGAGACATAACTTTTGCAGTAACATGCTGGTTTTCATTAACATTTCAGAAAAAAAAAAATATTTGGGTTATCGTAAATAGCTGATTGGAGAAAGAGGTCATTTTTTACAGATAGCTGTGTCATTCAGTCCTTCATCTGAAACTGGAGTTTGAATTTCTTAACAAAATTTAAACTGTTAAGTACAAACTAAGATCAGGATTTCGATGAAGTACTGCAACATTTCTCTGGAAGGTTTCCAAGAGCAGACAAAATGTTGGTCCATGTTTGAGAAAAACATGCAGGAGAAAAAACAGAGAGAAACAGAGAGAACCTATGGAGGAAAGATTGGCTTCACTAAAGCTAAAACAGAATAAGACTTCTGGCATGTCAAATTAGGATACTTTTGAATCGAATCATTAAAATAAAAATGCTTGAAAGTCAGCAAGTGCTTCATTCTCCAGAGATACATTAATTTAAAAATTCAATATTATTCACAGCAACAAAGGATGGGGCAGAAATCAATAAATTTCTTGTAGGAAACACCAAACAACCATCACAATGAAATGAAAATAAGAACAAAGATCAAATGTACATATGCTTCTGTACAAATATCAGAATCCAGAAATAAAAGGAATGAACTGAAAAGCCTGGTTTTAGATAAGATTATTGCTACATTGGGCATGTACAGAAGTTGGTGAAAAATAAATTATAAACTATGGATCACTTAATATTGGRGAGTAAAGCACTTAGAAATACTGAAGTAAACCATGCCATGGAGGAGTGGTTCCAAAAGATGATGAAATGAAGAAAGCATGGAGAGAAATAAGGCAAATACTTGAAGTATATCAACAAGCACCGTAGTGTTTATATGAGTTTGAAGATCCAGGGATAACTTAGAGGAGTGTAACAGCTGTAATAGAAGAGTATATACAATTACTACTTACTCTTAGGATGGTAGCAATGAGTGTAGTGGTCAGAACTCACAAGAGCAGAATGTATGCTGATAGCAAGAGGTTTTGATCATTGCCATGTAAATTGGCTACATTTTAAAAGACAGATTCTCAGAGCAACTGGACAAAAGGAAAACACCTAAGGAGCATGTAGGAAGACATTACTTCTCTCTAGAAGTGACCAGAAGGTATTTCTGTTTAAAATCACTGTAGGAAAGGAAAGAATCCACTACAACAATATTTCACTTCAGAGAGGGAAATGAAGCAGCTGGTTGAAATATCTGTCCAAAAGGCTGGAGTAGTTGCAGCAGCACAATCATTTAAAGATACAACAGTGAATTTTCAGAATAAATGTATACCCTACAAAAAAACTGCAACAGGAGAGGTGGGCAGAAGAGGGGAAAGGATGTAGAGGCAAGGCTTGCATCTTTAACGGAAGAGTAAAGAAAGGTATTAGAAATAAAAGATCTTTTTATAAGAGATGTATCCACCTGAAAGATACAATAAGGGGCATACTAGGAAGTTAAAACTTTAACACGGCAATTCTTTAACAAGGCAAGGAAAAACTTACTAAAAAAAAAAGAAAACAAAACCCTATGAATAAAACTTCTTTTCCAAATACATTGACCTTTACAGAATTGATAGGGTCAACAAATGGTCAAGAAATGAAAGCAGCACTCTTGGGAAGCAAGGTGAAAATAGAAAAAGGAGAAATAACTATTTGGTAGTCGTTATTACTAGTGCTCTTTAGGGAAGTTGCCATTAATATTTTTAGTGGGAGTGAACATAACAAATTGTTTTAAATTCAAGTGTCAATGGCAAAAGTTTAAGAGTAGTAACTACTTACCATTCTGGATAGTATATGCGCAAAGTTAATAAAATTTTCCTTGACCTATTAACTTTTGTGTGATTCCTGTTGCTTTCAAATCAGCCTCAGGACCAGAAGAACAGAGAATTGTAGCTGCAGTGTGACTTTTTTTATGTTGAGGGGGAAGAGAGTCTATTGAAGAGCAAAAGACCAGAAAATCTGATTTATCTAGTGGATAAATTAGAAGAAAATGTAATGAAAAAGAGAGCTAAAAGACATATGGACAAATATGATACAATGGATGTGTAGTCAACATTGCTTTTGCAAGAAAGAAGTCACATCTGTGAAATTTTATTAGGCTTCCCTGAACTCACAGTTGGAGAATGGAATAAAGGTGACCTGGCTGTTTTTAGGAATGAAGATATTCAAAAATATTTTTGACATGATGCCTCCCTAAATCTCTTGGCTAAACTAAATTAGCAGAAGCAAAGATCAACTCATGAATGAATAACCAACTCAAAGACAGGGAAAAAAGTTGAGTAACACATGGAAGGCTCAAGTTACCAATGAGTCCTGGAAGTATCAGTGATGGATCATTTCATATTTCTTTACTATGCCATATCTTCCTTAGTAATTTGAAAGGGGATATGAAAAGTGAAATGACAACATTTGACAAGGATAACAATTATTCTAGGTAGTAAAGACACAAAACTGATTATGAGGTATTGCAAAAGGATCTCTTTAGTACTAAGTGATGGTGATGAACCTGATCTGCCATTTCAATGTTTGCAACTGTGAAATAAGCTATATAGGGGGAGAGGCAGGAACAACTACATCTACATGTATACAATGATGAGCTCTGGATTGGATGTTGTAACTCAAAACATCTTCGTGGATAGTTTCATGAAAAAATGTCAATTTTCACTGATGTCAGAAAGGAAAAAGAATGTTAGGAATTATTAGGAAAGAAATAAAGAAAATGGAAAACATGATTATGCCACTTTGTCTAAATCCATATACACTCAACGTGCACCCATTTCTTGAACATTGAGTGCAGTGCATGTGTGATACAATGAGAAGTAGTCCAGAAAAGGGTAGCAAGAATGAACAAAGACATGAAATCACTTTCATATGAGGTGAGATTAAACAAAGTATGGCTCAGGACAAGTGGTAGGGGAAGGGGATGTGGGGGGACAGTATAATAAATGGGTTCAAAATAAATTATACAGAGATGGTGTATAGCAAATGGTTATTCACTATTGTAATTCTTTAGGGACTTAAGTGAAATTTATCTGAGAGTCACTTCAGAGTCACTTCTTTAAAAACTAGCATGCTTTATGGCTAAGGATAGATATTACTGTTTAAATTATGACTGGGATTGTCAGATTTAACCCTAAAGATGGAATTGTATCATCTGGTTTCAACCAGTTTCAACTGTAAGTTAAACCTGTAAAACATGACAGTATGAGGCATACTCTGTAATTTATTTGTGCACAAGCTTAATACTTTTTTACTAGTTCTCCATTACTGCTTTAACCTCTCATCATAATTCCATGCTCAAATATAGATTTATAGTTAAAACATTTTCCTACAAAACCTGCAAACTTGTCCATAGCTTTTGTTCTCCTGAAAGTAGGATTTCTGTCTTTCTACGCTTGCAATGCACCTTGTGTACTATAGGTACAAAGAACAAATAAATAAAGTTATGCACTTTTTGGAGTGCTACATTTTGTGACCCTGTTGGTCAATGAACTTGATTGAAAGTTGATGATTGATGAAAAGGCCAAGATTTTTGAGGTAATAAATTTTTAGTTTATTTTGAGATCATGTGATTTTTAGAGTCAAAACCAAGATTTTATATGAAGATAGAACTTTAAATAGTTTAAATAGAACTTGATCTGAATTTAACAATCTGTAATTACACATTATATATGTATGCATGCCCACAAATATATATTTTACTAGTAATGCAAATTATTTAACATTGGTTTTCAGTATTTTGCCACAGTGCGATCTTAGAAGTAACAAGCATTTTCAGTTATCAATGGAAGGTAATACATAGATATTTCTAAATCCAGAAGTGTCAGGTATAGCAGTCGCTAGCCTGTTGATACCAAGGCAGTAGAGAGTTATTACCAACTTGAAAGGATCTATGCTTCTTGAATTACCAATGTTATTAGTCTGGTGTCTGGATTTCCTAGGAGGTCTTTTATTCAAAGACCCAACCCTGCTTAGCTCATGAAAGCTGACAAGAATAGAGCCTGATTTATCATGCATGCACAAAAAGTTTATGGAAATGGTAAACCTGATTTTATTTGAAGTTTGATGCTCAAATGGACTCTGGAGTGCAGATACTCTTTGTCAAGTTTTAGTCCACAGAAAGATTATACAGCTGAGCTATAAACTAGTAAAAATAGAATTTGCAAATGAAGTGCTGACACAAGTTTCAGGCATAATAGGATGAGCACTATCATACATGAATGAGTCTTTCTCTCTTTCACAGTAGCATGCCATGCAATATGCAAATAACTTGGCTTAATGAACAGCTTCATTTAAAAAAGAGTTCATGTGGTTAAACATTCAGAGACAGTTATTAATGTTTTAATTTTATGGACTGAACTAGGATGCATAAAATTAAATCCAACAAACCTCTAAAAATAATTAGAAAGAAGTATGCTGCTGGGTTAGGATTTCAGACTTCAGGAAACCAAAAGGAATATATCTTCCAGGGAGTAAATAATAAAAACATTAATATAAAAATACATCTGGATACTCATGTAATGTGTCCAAATAGCTTTAGTTCAGCTACATAAATCTACTATAAAAAAGTTTAAGATGACCTAATGGTGGCTTATAGGCATAAGGTATAGGTATACACTAGGTATACATAGGTAGAACACATAGGTATACACTACCTATACACATTACTGCTTTAGAGGAATGAGTACAACTTCAGACAGCTTAAAAGGAGGAAAATCTCAGCTGAGAATCTTTGCATAATAGACATACACAACAACGTTGAGGGTCTTAACTCATTATATACTAAATCTAAATATACCAAATAATATTTTTTGGTTTTTTACTTTTTTATTTTAATCTTTTTTTTTTTTTACCCAGGAGGACTTTGTCTTCAACACACCAAGACAGGGAAACCTCCTGGTGCTATTTGCTTGGAGCCAGTCAATGACATCTGTCCTACCAGACTACAGTATATCCTGTGTGTCGGCATGCATGGTTGCATCAGGGCTGTATCCAGGTACCTATGTGTGATAAACTATACCCTTCCTACCAGGAACATGGCAACACCCTGTATATTTCTCTGATCTAGAGCCTACTCAAGGTCCAATTCAGATCCAGCCCCTGCTCAAGCTCTTACTCAGCTCTGGTCCAGCCTCCGGCTGCTACAAGCTCCAGCTGCTGCTCTGCCTCCAACTTGATGCTGGGACCCTGCTTGGGCTGCCACAGCTTTACTGCCTCTGCTCAAAATGCCACATCTGGGGCTGCCACGGTACTACTGCCCCAGGTGAGAATGCCACCTCGGGCATTCTTTGTCTCCTAATGGGCTCCATCTCATCTCCAGGTCCTGCTCAATCAATCTTTCGCAGCTCTGGGCCCTGGCTCAGTTCTGGTGCCTGCTCAGGCTCCAACTCAACTCTAGCCCCTGCTTAAGCTCGTAACCAGTTGCTTCCCTTTCTCCATGTCCAGCTTGGCTCTAGCCCTTGGTCATGCTGCCACAGTAGCACTGCCCCTGCTCAGAATGTGACCTCTGCTCCATCTACTGATTGGGATCCATCTCCATTCACACTGCTCACACTCTTACTCAGCTCTCGCTTCTTCTTAAGCTCCAACTTTGCTAAGGCCCTGCTTGGGTGATGCTGATGCTACCACCCTCACTCAGAATGCCACCTTGACTCTGTCTCCTTCTTGGGCTCCAACCTGACCCTCACCCTTGCTCACTCTCCAACTCACCTCTAGCCCTTTCTCGGGGCTGTACTCAACTCAAGACCCTGCTTTGGCAGATACTTGCCTCCGTGTCCTGCTACAGGGGCTACTCAAATCCAGCACTGCCCGTGGGGGCCTCCCCTCCCTCGGAAGGCCTGCAAAGGCCCCTTCCTCCCTGCTGGGGCTCTGCCAGTCTCAGCCACAAGCTGTGGGACTCCACATCTGGGGCAGCAGGGGCTGACAGCAGGGCTGAGGTCAGGTGGGGGCCCAGCCTGGTCCAGCAATCCTGGGGAAACCAGGCTGTGGCACCTGGAGACTTGCTCGAGTGCAGCAGGAGGCACAAACCCGCTGTTCTGGCCCAGCATGTGCCCATGATTGTTCCTGCCTGTGAGGAGACAGCCTCGTGCCTGGGGCTGCATCACCTCGTGGCTCCTCACCACCGACCGTAGTCCCATCCCATGGGCTGGATGGAGAATCAGGCATTTGCATTGCTTCCCTTCAAAGAAATGCAACTRTTGGAGAATCAACGCAACTCACGTGCAAAGTAGATTTATCTACAGGGTAGGAGGTGTGTTTGTCACCGGTCAGGCTTCTCCAGCCTTTTCCCTTTTCCCCCCAAATGTTGCTGTCCCTTCTATGCCCGTTCTTGTCTTGACTGCAGCAGGCCTGGATAGGGACACGAACAGTTCAAAGCACCCTTCTGCCCTCTCCTTCCTCACTCAGTCAGCCAGAGCTTCCTCAAACTTTCATATAAGGCCACTGACCTAATGATAAGGGGACATATAGAGCACCAGCCTGCACCCCGTAACGGTCTTATAGGTAGGTGTAAGATGGCCTCTGTGCTGCACAGTGTGGATGTTGCACAAAGCCTCTTGGTGGCCTCCTCGGGCAGGTCCATAGCCCCTGAACATGTTCCAATGTGGTTTTGCCCCCCAGCCCTCTTTTTGGCACTCTCCACCCTCGTGAACCCCACCCCAAAATGTTAGGGCTTGTTCAGCAGCCTTGTAAAGTGGGGGGCCATGACCTGGCTTTTACTTTTGTTTAATTCCTTTCTATTCACATTTAAACTTTAGTTATTCATTTCTTTAGCTGTTGTTAAAGGAATTGTTATACATTATATACCTACACTTTATATATATGCATATGTATTTATCTAATATATATGTATATATGTACACATATAGCTATATATACACATATATAAATATATCTTTCTAGATAAAGTATATCTGTGTACACAGAAATAAAATATTTATCCATATTTTTATACTCCTTTAGAAAAAGAGAGAGACAGAGTGCATATGATGGCCAGTGGAGGCAGGACTCCTGCTGGAAGTTGGGGTTAGTCACTTACTATCTTGGATAAACATTGTCCTCATCCTATGAATGATAATTTGGTGAAAATAAGAGAAGAAACTAATGTCATGAGCAGAGAAGAGGTGGAGTAACAGTCTGCTTGGGGAACTTGGGTATTTTGTAAGTAGTGCCTTTCAAGTTTAAGTTAAACAGTTCACCTGAGAAAGTGGCTGTCTGTTACTAGCTACTGCTGGTGATCTTGCTTTTCTCTCAACACTGAGAACCTAAAATGCCTGCAGAAGCCTGCTATGATAAAACACACAGGAAGCTTTGTATTGACAAGCTTGTGCTGGTGGTGATGTGATGGGGGGGGAAGGAGGAGTCTTTTAAGTATCATAAAAATTTCAAAATTATTCAGAATTTATTTTGATAGCAGAGTTTGGGTACATCATGTAAGCCATTAAATATGTAAAAAAAAAATCCCACTTCTAGATTACCATACACATATTTCAAATCCAATAAAGGAGATGAAATGAATACAATCCAAAATACATTTATCCCTTTCTTTTCCCTCTGTATTCTTATTTCTTTTTAACCTTTTAGTAGCTTGTTTCCCCCAAATTGCTTCTGCCTATTTGACTATTATTCATCCAGCCATGTCAATTTTGATATGAGTCAATAAATACAATTGATGATAACATCTTTAGAATATTTTTGCTTGTTCAGAATCTAAACAGGCCATGTTAGAGACAAATCCTTGGCAAAATATCCTCACATTATGGATATGAAGACTGTGGCTAAAAAAAAAAAGAACAGTATCTGGTATATTACAAGATTTTCATGCTTGGGAAAGAAAAATGAACATGATGGAGAAACAGACAGATGTCAGRGTTTAAGGATAACAACTGGTGTTCTTTCATGCTGGGCTAGTGGCTAGATGTGAGGAATAGATGTGAGGCTGAAAGGAAGAAAGACTGAGTTGGTAGACAAGAAGATTTGGGAGGTTTTGGTCAAAAGTTTTAAGAACAACTTGGCCTCCACTGTTCCTAAGATGCAACAGGACAAGCCACCAAATTAGTCTGGGACAAGGGAGAATAAAGTTGTCAGTAAAAATACAGACATATCAGTCAATGCAGAGTTGTGAAAGCAAAGACAGTTGAAGAGAATAGAGCAGATAGAGCAAGAAAAAGTAAAAAAGGTTTTTCTTCCTTCTTGCTTGTTAGACCTAATAATGGAATCTCATTTTTAAGGAAGAATGTCTTCAGACAGTTGGAACAGACAAATTGTTCAGGTACATTAAATGTGAGAAAGCAGGAAAACTGTGCAATGGCAAGGGGAGTCTAAAGTAAGGTTTTTGTAGAACTTGTATGTATGGTCAGAGTGTTGGAGCCAAAGGAAGGGTAAAATAAAGTATAAAGGAAAGAGAAATTTACAGAAGATGTTAATATTAAAGGAAAATTTCAGCAAGTTTAGAAACCATAACAGTCACCAACTAGGTGATAATAGTTTCTGACTTCTTTTACTGTCACTATGAAAGTCATATTCTAATGAGGGTGAACCCTCCAATCTAGGGAAGAGAGAAACAGTGATCTTATGATCAAATCATGACCTTTGGTTTGCTACACTCATGGATCCCTGGCTGTGGCTGTTTGGAATCTAATGGCAAGTTCAAAACCTGAACTGTTTCGCTAGATGCTCTGCTTTCGGTCAATGTTGGCTAAGTCATTACAGCTCTGATGATCTGAATTTGTATTACAATTTTAAAATGACTTAATCACCTCTGAAATGATCTTAAATGAAAGCTGACAGTTGGAACCCTATATCTTATTTAATTTAAACCTAAATCACTACTATAATTTAGAAATGTCAACACTTCACAACTTTTTTTTAATTCAGATATTTCTCTTCCTAACAGGAAGATATAGTGAAATGTCTATGTGCTTTTAAAAGTGGATCAATCTACCAATTTCACCTAATGAATTGTCAGATTTATCAGATAGATAGGAACAAGTTCACCTCTGCTGTTAGTGAACAATGACAATTGGAATAGACTTTCCCCCCACATCAAAAGGAAGCCAAGTTAAATTGTAAACCTGAAATAGTTGTTGGACTTTGTATACTCCAGGCAGAATCTGGATGTAAACTTGCTGAGTGAAAGGCTTCAGTGAGATTGCTGCTCTAAAAAATTGAGGAAGCTTCCCTGGACTGCATTTCTTTAGGGTGTTTAAAAAGTACAATGTAACAGAAGTTTAGAAAATCAACCATAGCGTATAAACTAGTCAATAATGAGAAAAAAACTCTTGTGAATACCCAAAACCCTGCACATATGTAGAAACAGATGATTAGAGTGTTGTTATCTGTCTTACCTTTCAGTTGGAAGTGGTTTAATGTACAGCTGAACTGTCTCTTGAGTAAATCTCTTTTATATTCCAGGTTTTAGTGTTCCCCTGATTTTACAAGATGGAGCCTCGATGCGTCTGAACTTTTTGGTTAGTTAATAAGAACAGTGAGAAACTGCTTGCCATTCCATTCTTTTACCTTTGCTGTTACATTAAAATGTTCCCTCTACAGGACATTCAAATGTTCTTCTATAATCATCGCTGTTATTAATTCATGCCCCATTACTAGCTAGAAACTAAATTTTTCAAATAGTTGCTCCAACAATTTATGAGTCTAGTGTATGTCATGAAAACTATGAAAAGTAGTCTGTAGGACAAATAAGAAGTGAATAGACATGATTTTCCTTAATATAAATATTGCAGTTTCTCACTTAAAATGGACCGATTTGGGGAACTGAATAGCAGAAGATAAGTTAGTTCAAAGACGGGTATGAAAGACAGCACAAAGTGGATCTTATCATTAAAAATTTGATTTTTACAGCAATTTGCTCACTAGAAGATATTAAACAAGCAATTTGTCACAGAAACTGTATTTCAAAAAGACAAAATTGAGAAACGTATCTTTTTATAAGTAATTTATGATGAGGAGGAAAAATCCAGCATAGTTTACTCATTAGGAATGGTTCCTAAGTTCAATATTTCTACAGGATGCTAATTTGGTTCAATAAAATGCTAGATAAAATCAAGTTGTCAAGCAAAAGTACTCTTTGGACAGAACAAAATTATCAAATTCAACATTTACCTTTTGAAATTCCCATTTCAGCCCATCTGGAATGTAAAGTTAAAAAAACTGTTTTACAGTGCAACACTTAACCTAATGTGTTTGATTGCTCCCCAGCTCCTGGTAATTTCACTGCAAATATATGTTCTTACAAAAGCAGATTAAATTTGGCTACTTTTTCCCTATTTATCTACCTATTTATTAACAATATTTATGGAGAGAAAGCTCTCAATAAGAAAATAATACTGTTCCTCCTATGGCATTAAAAAAAAAAACAAAACACCCCAAACAAACAGAAAAATAGATATTGTATTTCTGTTTATAAGCCCATTATTTGCAGRTGGTCAGATACAGCAAATTAAGTATTTAACTATAAATCAAGTTGGTACTTTATACTAGAAGATATTACAGTCTGAATATTAAAGACAGTTTCAAGGGTAAAAACAATGAAAAATTTAGAATAGCTGTGAGTGGTAAAGTTTATGTCTAATGAAATATGAATTCTGCAAGTCAGTAAAATTATATAATGTTATAGCTGCTGTAATAATGCTTTACTGTGCTGAGTTTTATGGGGAAAATCATTATACATTGTTTTTTTTTGACCCACAGGCTTATAAATACCAAACAGTATTATTCAAGAAAATGAAAATATTGGATTAGGAGTTTACTCATTACTTCAACATTAAGAGAAGTTTGGTTCAATGTACTGCAAAGTTAAAATGTGCAATACTGTAAAGCTTGAACATGAATGCCATCCGTCCATATGTGGCCCAGGTGAGGTGAGTATCTAAAAAAAACATGTCCTGAATTATTTGCTGAAGTGACTAATAGTTGTAGCTCTTTTATTTCATCAAACATKTTCAGTGAAAAATACCTCAACGTCTGGGGAAAAAATGGAGGAAGAAGGTAATTTTTTTAATGTTGTTTTATTTGTGGGAGTTTGATAATGTTTTTATTCATTCAAGAATGAAAACACCAGTAACTCCTTAATCTTCTTGGTAAACATTTGACCTTGTTCATGCAAACATGTAAGAACACGAATAACTTTATGTGTACAAGTAGTCCCAGGAAACTGCTTGAACAGAATGGTAAACAAGGGATTTTGAGCAAATTTGGAGAAACAGAGTAGAGTTCCTTCCACTAACAGATGGCTTTGCAGCAGGTAACAGAAGAAGATAATGAGTAATCAAGTGCAATGACTAAGCTGCCTTGCACAGGTTGTGTTTTCTATTCTGCTTCCCACTTCATCTCTCCCTCTCCCTGTCTGTAAGGATTCAACCACTAACCTACATATTGATGAAGCCCTCATCCTTAAAATACTTCAAAGTGATAAAAGAGATTGCAGCAGCATTAAATATAATCTGATAATTGTGAAGGACAGGATTAGTAATCTGGAATGAAAATATCAACACACTATTTGGGAAGACAAACTTTTTCTCGAGGTGACATAGATTGAGACCCCTGCCAGCAACACTACAAAGAAAATGAAACAGATTGGTGATTTGATAACCAACTGCTAAGGAGAGGTAGGAGGCTTTCTATCTAGCTAGGAATTTTACATTTTTATCATAGATTTGATGAGTCATATAGCTAGATAGCTGTTTTGGAAGGACAAAACACAGAGTTACAGGGAACATATTTAGTGGACATTATTTGGCATGAAGAAGCAAGGTACTAAGGGAAGTTATTCTAGCATGTTATAAAAGCAAGAACTCATAAAGAATTCTGTATTAAAAATAGTGAAAAGAAGTCTTTTTTAAAACAAAATACAACGTGTTCTATATTCATGTAATGGAAATCATAACAGCAAAGTTCATCAGAAGTATAAAGTCATTTTATAGAACTTTGTATAGGATATCTGTTGTAACTAAGATATGGAATCACATGAAACTGCATACTTAAACTCTTCCAATGTGAGCTCAGAAGGCAACTGCATAGGATAAAACTATGAAATATCTTTGCAGATGTCCTTATGGTTTCATAAACAAGAGACAGATGGCAGAAAATACATGAGGTGAACTGTTGTATGTATGATGTGTGTGTGTTTTGGGAGGTACTGTGTTTTCGCAAGAAAAACAGCTGAGTGAGCAGGTCGGCCTGTTGTCATAGGGGAGCACTGATCTCAGTGACAGGTGAGCAGAAGCATCCTAGAGAACAATAAATAAACAAATCTTGTATAAACTCAAGCTCACAAAATTGTGAAGAAATGCAGGTTTTAATTTGCTTTGTTATCAAGGCTAAATGTTAAAAAAAAAAAAAAAGAAATTCTTGGTGGTATGAAACATTTTATATAGGTGGTATTATCAAAGATAATGATTGGGGTGATTCACATGACCAGAATACTGTAAACCATTTTACCTCATTCAGGAATTTAGAACACATGTTTGTGTGTGTGATAAAAAGACCTTCTATATTAGAGAAATCATTACCTGATTTAAGGCTACTGGATACTCAGAAGTGCTAGATCTTGAATGCCTGAAAATCAATGTGCACAGTTCAACAAGAAATGCAGGAAGAAGTCTGTTCTATACTGGTCAAATCAAACTAGAAAACAGGATAAGCTACTCTTTTAAAGAATCAATTTATTATTAATAGGGACTTCTATTTACAGAAGTATGCTGGAGAACGCCTGTAATAAATGTTATAAGAGGACTGGGTTTCAAGAATTGTAATATTTCAAAGCTAAGAAAACTTTTGAGAGAAAAATTGAAAGAGAGGAAAAAATTACATGAGAATGTGAATGAATAGTGAGAATGCTTGGTACGTCACAACTCCACAGTCCAGGATGAATGCTTTAGATAAACTAGAGTAAGAATACTTCATTCTTGCATCATACTTAGCACTAATAGATGTCAAATATCTTCGTACAGAGTCTTTCCAACTGGTACTTTTACAAGTACCAATTTCAGATTCAAGACCCCTGTTCTTTTCCCACTTACACAGGCATTCCTCTTTTCTGTGGCCTTAGCTAAGCCTGCCTATTTCTTCTCCGTGTAGCTCAATTCACTGAACAACACAAGTGGTGAAATGAAGGCAACAAATCGCTATTAAAAGTATGATATAGTCAAAAGAAAGAGGCAATGAGAAAATAACGGTCAGTAAAAATTAGAAGTTTGAAACTGTACAAAATTGACAAGAGAAGCTGGAGATAGTGGGAAAGAAATCCCTGGCTCTTAATGCAAATCAATAAAATAGTGGGTTGGGTGGGGGTTTTCTGAACTATATTTGGAACATAATAAATCCTATTGGGTCATAAGCCAGACGCCAGATGGAGATGATGAACCTTTGAATAGCAATGTAGAAAAGGCACAGGTATTCACTAATAAGAAAACTTGTTTTGTATTTGGAAAGTTGTGAAATTATGTAGGTGTGTCTGGTAATGTGACTGACAACAATGAAGCACCTTCTAATCCATTAGTAATAGCAGACAGTAGATAGCATCTGCTAGGGATTCAACTTTTAAAATCAGTCGGGCTAAATAACTGTGGGGTCTTGTGAACTGTGGTTTCAGTGATGACATTTCTTAAACCGCAATGGAACTCCTGTTCTCTTTCTCCATTTGGGGTAGGGCAGAAAGTAAATGAGATCTCTTAAAATAAGCTTAAATACTGAGTAAAACCCTGAACACCGTACACTTTCCCAAAAYGAGTTGGCTGAAAATATATTTAAATTTTTCAATTTTTAATATATCTACTGAAATAGATATACTGAGGTAGCCCCACAAAGCTGTTGTGCCTTTTTTTAGGAAAGACAAGCGAGACAACCTCCTGTAAATTGGTTAATCTGACAGGCTTCTAGTAAAACACCAGAAATGAAAAAGATGGAAAAAAAAAMCCCCAAAATTCCAAACTGATAAAGCACCAAACAATGTAAAAAATACTCAATACACTATACACAAAATCTGTCTTGTGATGTAAACTTATTTTCAGTATTTCAGATTGCAGTTTTGATGGATAAAGGTARCTATGGATATATAATATAGTTGGCTTCAACATTGTGATAGGAAAATAGCACTATTCATATCTATAAAGCCCATGTGAAATAAATTAAGAGCTAGCTAGTTGACAGATCTCAAAATCAGTTGTCACCGGGGGTGTTTTCTAGCAGAATCTTGAAGAGGTAAATAATAGGTCTAACATTATTTAGTATTCCTTCRGTAGTCCAAACTAAATGTAAAATCACTTAAAAGTCACTTATAAAGCTTGGTGGACAGCTAAACTATCAAGGTCAAGGAACTGTTTAGACTGAGAGGTAAATTAAGCCTATTGAAAGAAAAAAAATATTTTAATGCAAAATTATATACATAGTAACAAATAACCCAGGTAATGCCTACATGAAGGGGTAGGAGCAGAAAGAAGAGGCTACTTCGAGGAGACAATATGAAAAAGATCGTGATCAGAGCGGATAAATAATTCAGCACAATCTCTRTGTGTGATGTTGTGGCAAATGAGGCTGTAATGTGATCTATGGTTGCAGAATCAAGGAAGCACTGAGAAAACAAAAGAAAGGTCTGCCTTTTCTACCCTTGTGTAGGGCAGTGATTTTAACAATATTGGAATACTGCATCTGTTTTTGGGGCCCAGCTTTTAACGACTATGGAGAAAAATTAAATTTCAGAAAGATGAGACCTATAATTAACTTTCAAGAAGTGCTCAGACAAATGCACAAAATGGCAGTCTTTTAAATAAATAGATCAAAACCTTGTGATTACAGTGTGTTAATACTTTCATAGGAAGAAAATGTAGGGTATGCTACAGTGATAGAGTTAAGAAAAATTAATAATTCGAAACTGAAGCTAGGTAAGCTGGAAAAAACATTTGAACAGGGTCATGGTAACTGATTATAGCAAACTAAAACTGGAATGAGTATTTTCTTCACTTCTTGGTTTCTTGGTGCCTAGATTTCTTTCATGAAAGTCTGATTCTTTTCTTTTTCTTCCCGTTTCAGGAATAGAAGTGGTTTGGTTTGGGGTTTTGTGGATATTTTTTTCTTTCTCCTGAATTTTCAGCTGCTTTGTTGTGAGCTGCAGCATATTGTGTCTGATTGCATCAATCACATTGTGTTTCCTGAAGTAAATAATATATTGTCAAGTTATGTATTATTTAATCCTGAATAGGGCCTTCACACGTGAACACACAGGTATAAATTTACAATGTGCTGTGGTGCTGGAAGCTGTATTTGTGAGAAGGTATGAAGGAAGAGATGAGTGAATTCATTTTGTCTAATGTTGAACTTACTTGGATATTGATTGAAAAGTTCAAGCTGAACTCTATCATCCACTTAGGCGACATTATGAAATGTTTGTAAAGGCAATGTATTTTCTGCTGTCTAAATACCGACCAATGCTAACAAACAAAAAAGCAAGCACTGAAGAATATTTTAAGACCCTCAGCTGCCTACAGTTCATCTAATACTAATGAGGGGCAGGGCAGGAGGCTGTGTTGTTCCTCTGATTTTTAAAATGGCTAATTCTAGTACATTTAAGGCTTAATCTGTATCTGGTACTCCACTCAAACATTTCATCATAGTCATATAAACTGTAACATTTGAGGCCTCAAGTTTATACATATTTATGTTATAATATACATGCTGTTAAGTTATTCTCCAATAATTTTCAGTTTTGCTTTTAATGACTTGAATGTGTGACTTCCAGTGTCATTCACGTGATGGGAACTAGGCCTCAAATAGGTGGTACCCAAAGGTTTCCTTGGTTTTGCCTTGGCTGAAAGTCTGAATATCATAACTTTATGTGACAAAAATTCTGGTTTTGTGAATAATTGTATAAATTCCATGTGTTTAGTTCACTTTGATTTTGATTAAAAGCTATGTTCTACTTACTAGCTTGATCAGAAACTCCCATACCTTGATAAGTTTAAGTACTGATGCATGCATTGCAGTAGTGAATTATGCATGAGTAAGAAGCTACATGTGGAGATCGTATAAAGTCCGTACTGGCTGTAACGTTGCTCGTACTGATGTTCAAACTCATGTCCTTGCCTTGACCTTTTTAGTCCTGCAGTACTGAGGAAAGAAGAACTTTCAAAGTCTCATTTGGCAGTTGTTTCTTTCAGTCAACCCCAGAAGTGAGCTGGGAAAGTGGATGCATATGACCCCTGCTCATTGACACAGACAACTTGTGATAAGTCTGTGATAAGTGAGGGGACTTAACTGTAGTGATTTATGTCAAATGTACCCTCATTACTGACAGAATCAATGTTACTGCAGTGACAACAGGGCTAAAAATATTTTTTTGTAGATCACTCTCTTAATTTTGATTTCAATGACAATATTTTAAAGTTCAGTTAAGAAATCAAATTGTAAACATATTGTATCATTCCATTAACAATCTTTGTATGACCCCCTTTTGGCTTCTGCAGGTATATTTATTATTTACAGTTATTTGTGCAATATTTTTGTAGAATAGGTTCAGCCTACTAGTTGCCTGCAAACCGTTCGCTAAGTACTTGCTGTTTGTTGTGCTTGTGTCTATGATCACTGAATTAGTGTTAGTATTGGTTTTGCATGAATTCTAGATAATTTCTGTCAGAATTTTAGTTGCTGCTATGAATGTCCAGTTACTGTCAAAATATTTACAAATTGCGAATCTGATTCCTGAGTGCATAACTATTAATAGCAAATTAAGTCTGAGGCTTTAAGTTAGAAAAGTAATGTTTTTGTTTAACTGTACTATTACCTTGAACTGAATAGCTAGACAATCTGGTATCAAAAGTATTAACTTAAATAACATATGTAATATTTACTTAGGGATAAACATAGAGAAGTGAAGAAAGATGCTATTTTGTGATTAAGGACACTGTATTACATTTTCATATGATTAGATACTTTTCATGTGATAGATATAGATATTTTTCTGGATTTGCTATAGGCTTACTGTATAAGTCTGGAAAGATATAAGTTATTTCCTTTGTGTACAAGACTTCCAACTATAAAATGGGATTCCAGGATTTGCTTTCAGAATTTAATTTTAAACTTTCACTAGAGGTATGACCTTGCAGCTGTTGAGCTCAACAGCAAAACTCTCACAGTTTTCCTGAAGTAAGAATGAGCACCACCTAAAGTAGTTTTATACATTGGTTTGAATGTCTGAGTTTAATTGTGATGCAAACAAGTTAAAAAACTAGTGACTTATGACTTACTCATAAAAATTACGACTTTGCAATTTGACAGTTTTAGTTGTCAGGCACCTTCATATACGATGGAATAAGTTYGTTGGGTGTAATATGTATGTATTTCCAGAAAACTATTTTTCATATGTTTGCTAACTCATTTACATTAGAGGAGAACTTCTCTTTTCAAAATGTCATTATTTGTTAAATTCAATATAATATACATTAAATTGTTTCATTACATACTAAATAGATTCGACATGATGTGAACTTGGAATTATAGGTTAACAGTCTGGTACTTAAGCACTACAGTTCTATAAAAAGTATGTACTCGAGGAAAAAAGAACAAGCAAAAGTTCCTACTGAAGAATTGTAAAAATGTATTGAAAAATATTGCCCCAAAGTAGCATTTTAAACATTACTGCAAACTTTTGAAACTAATATTATTTGCCTTCAGCCTTTACATATTAAAAAATTAAACCTTTGACATTTTTGTTATTACTGAAATGCTTGAATTTTATTCTTCCTATGCAAAATATCAGTTTTCCAAATTTCAATATTGACAAAATCAATATTTCTAATCAAAAAAAGTTTAGGAATAAATTCCTCTAACTTCTGACCTATTTTATGTACTTTTGAGTGCCATAGTGTTTGTATACTGCTCATTTTGGTGGTTATTATGACATTATGTGTTATACTTATGTGTTCAAAATGAAAAAATACTTATTTTTATTTGATTGCATGTATTAACCAAATGTCATATCACAATACATGAATATTATGCTACTACAATAACATGTCATTTTAAGTTAAAGACCGTTCTATGTTACCTGATAATATTTTGGATGGGATGTGGCTTTATTAAAACGAGTGCACTCACTGTCTTCAGCACTGAGCTGATCTTAAAAATATTTACCATACCCAGGTTTCCAATAATTGAAGTGGTATTTTGCAACTACAAAGATGTACAAACCTGTACAGCTGAGAGCACATTTGTTAGACTGGAGTATCTCTCTGTCTCAGTCAACTTTCTGCTACCGATCCTTTACAAAGGTACTTTCAGAGTGCCATGGTGATCTCACCTGTGTGTATTATAGGTGGCTGAAGACATTTTTTTTTAAAACTGTCACTAAATAAGCGTCTGTGTGAGAGAAAATAAAATGGTTTAGTGCTATCAATTGTTTTTATTATCCCATTTAGAAGACATGAAATTATTTGACAGAACTATAAAGCAGGCAGAAGTAGATATTACTACCACCCTTTAGAACAGTACCCTGAGAAAGGACATGGTGCTATTAAAGTGATACTAGCTTTCCTGAATGCCAAAGGCCAGCTGAGGTCATTCTGAAAATGTCACATAAAACTTCTTATTCAAAACAGTCAATTTCATGGAACAGTAAGTCTGCTAAAATATAAACAAAATTACACAAACAATGACGGACATAACCTGTTGAGGGACAATAATATCACTGCTTTATAGTGATGTCTGGAATTTAATTTTGCCTAATTCTAACAAATTATTAAGAAGAAATGAACCTGTGGCTCCAATTTCAATTTCCATATGACCATATATCATCTTTCCTGAATTATAAGGTATCTGGTGTGATTTATTCACTTTTGTGATTGTGGTTCAAATAAAATCTAGTAGAGAAGTGGCTAGCAAAGAAACTTTCTTGAAACAGGTGGTAATCTGAAGCTTTATGTTACATGAGCATAGAATTTAATTTCAACTGAATTTTGACATCACTATTCAGCTGTCTTTTTGTCCAAAATTTGGTACGCTTATACTGAGTAGTACTGAATAGAGCAAGATAATTGTGAGGCTAAAACGTATCTCAGCCTAAAGCAGTCAGACTGATGGCAGTCCATGATAGTAATGCTAATTATATTTGTTATTCCGATATCTCTCATGAAATACAACTATTTTAGGTCAGTCGTGCTTGGCCAACATGATAGTCTTCTACAATTGGATGGCTCAGTGGATGAGGGAGAGCATTGAGTACTGCTTATCTTGACTAAAGCAAGGTTTCTGATGCTGTCTCCCATAACATCCTCATAGGATAGAAGCACAGGCTGGGTAAGTGAGGTGAATTGGGTTAGGCAGATTGAAACTGGCTGAACTGCCAGGTTCAAACAGTTGTGATCAGTGGTACAAATTTCAGCTGGAGGACAGTCACTAGCAGTGTACCCCAAGGAAGATACTGGGGCCACTACTGTTTAACGTCTTCATTAATGACTTGGATGATGGGGCATAGTGCACCCTCAGCAAGTTTCCAGAGGATGCAAAACTGACTGGAGTGAATAATACACCACATGGTTGTGCCGCCATTCAGAGGGTCCTTGACAGGCTGGAGAAATGAGCTGACAGGAACCTCATGAAGTTCAACAAAGGGAAAAGCAAAGTCCTGTACCTGGGGTGGAATAACCCCGTGAACAAGGCCAGGCTGGGGGCTTACCAGCTGGAAACCAGTTTGGCAGACAAGGACTCTGGGGTCCTGGTATACAACGAGCTGACCACAAGCAAGCATTGTCCCCTTGGAGCAAAGAAGTCCAACAGCCTCCTGGACAGCATTAGGCAGAGCACTGCCAGAAGGTTAAGGGAGGTGATCTTTTTCTTCTACTCAGCACTACTGAGACATGTCTGGACTGCTGAGTCCAGTTCTGGGCTCCACAGTACAAAAGAGACATGGACATACTGGAGCAAGTCTGGCAAAGGGACACAAAGACAATTAAAGGACTGAAGCATGTCTCATATGAGGAGAGGCTGAAAGAGCTGGGACTATTCAGCCTGAAAAAGAGAAGGCTCAGGGGGGAATCCTACCCATGTGTATAAATGCCTGATGGGGAGAGTGATGATGAAGCCAGACTCTTCTCAGTGGTGTCCAGTGAAAGGACAAGAGGCAATGGGCACAAATCAGAACACAGCTGAAATTCCKTTGAAGACTAAGGAAAAAAAGATTTACCATGAGAGTCCAGCTGGAAAAGGTTGCCCAGAGAGGTTGTAGRGTCTCCATCTGTGGAGATATTTAAAACACAACTGCACGCAGTCCTGAGCAACCTCTTGTAGCTGACCCTGCTCTTGAGCTGGAGGTTTGGGCTAGACAATCTCCAGAGGTGTCTTCCAGGCTCAACCACTCTGTGATACTGCATATTTCTAAACTTAAATTTAATTCTTTCCTTCAGACTGAAATTATATTAAAAAGCCAAGATCTTCATAAGTTTAGAACAACGTTGAGCTGATTATTCTCTGAAGTAGATATTAAAACAATATTTGTAGTAACTCAGATGGTCCAAAAATTGGTCTTCTGGTTCACATGACATGTTAATAATGTGATGTGGTTTCTACCTTCCAGAGACGGGGGACCACTGGCTAATGCCAAGGCCCCTGTTCTTCCAGTGAGAATCTTTAATTGTAGACTTTTTTCCTGAGCCTATGTCTTTGAGAGTCTTTTAATTGGTTATAGTAGGAGGATTACATCAGGAAAGAATGGCCCAGAGATGATATAATCAGGTTTTGGTTGGGAACTGGGATTCATTTATCAGGGGAGATCTGGCCCTTTTTGATGGTGTGAATCAGATGGCCAGGAATGCCACTGTATATAAATATCCATTGTATACAAACATTGTATACAAATACGATCCCTTTTTGATTTCGTATAAAGATTTTGAAAGTGGCAAAGCTGCCTGTAGATAAATTGGCTTATTGGCCACCAGATCTGTTTTGCTTTGTGGTCCTGCCTTATTACAAATTACTTATTATCTTCATTCAACTAGTAAACTCTTCTCTGTAGGCTCTGAGGACTGGGCAACCCTTCCCCTTCTCATCTTTACTATTTCTCTCCACAGGTTTTAGTTTTTGTGGGAAAGTTGATTTAGCCGCCTGCCCTAAGCCATGTTCAGACTATAATAATTTTTCAAGGAAATCCTCATCATTACCAGATGTCCAGAAGCAAGATCAATGTTGAGAATTCTGAGCTAAACTAGGCATCTCTTAAAACATAAACTTTATTTAACAGAGTATTTGCCTGGTGTTTTTCAGAAAGCTGGTGGTTTTTCAGAAAGCTGCAGGCTCTTCCTTACAAGCTCTCTGGAAACCAGGTAGATGCAGTTTAGCACTGGGCTTGCCCCAGGCTAATAAGTCCTGCAGAGAGGCAGAACATAACATCTCAGCCCTGGGACTGCTTGTCTGGGTTTGTTAACATGCAAACTGCATTCACATAGCTTCCTGTTTGCTTTACGCCATGACCCATACTCTCAAAAAGAGCCTAACTGTGCTAAATTCTCAATGTTGCTAATGTCAGTGGGGTGGAACTGCACTTAAGTGTTGGCGTGAAATTTCCCTGGGGTTAACAAATACTTAGTCTGTGACTACACGGGCAAGTATTTTAAATCTATTGGCATAAACTACTTTGGCAGTGCACACAAATAATGTGAAAGAAGCTAGGCAAAAAGAAAAGGACGTCTGAAATCCAGGAGCTCTTTTAGTCTGATCTTACTAGTAGCCAGTGGGATGCCTAAAATCCTGGCAAAGGCTGAGAGGGCTAACAAAGGTAAAAGCACATTCCTGGGAGGCGTCCCAGTGCTGTTCTGAAGTTAAGCTGTGGCATAAAGAAACCCCAGAGAAAGTCAAGACTCCAACTAGAGTTTATCAAGGCAAAGGCACAGAATGAGCAGTCGGGCCAGATTTTCCTTCAAGAGAATGCCACCAAGAAGCCTTGAGCTGTGCTGAAGAGATAGACAAGATCTGTCTCATTGTTAGAAACATTAGAGGTAACCCATGTCTGTGGTCTTTGCCACTATTGCAGTGCTCCGGTAAATGGAGAATCAGAATCCTGCTTATTCATCCTGCATGTCACAGTATCTGAGTTTCAATATTGTCTGTCTCATTAATGCTTGTTATTTAGTAGCTGGCATCTGGTGAAGTTTTCCATATATTGCTACATTTTCTAGGAGATTTTGCTGAATTAGAATTCAGATTTGTCCATTGTTTTCAGTCCTGCATTTTCTTGCTTTCCTCTGGTTCCCAAAGAGGTCCCTATAATGGTGCCCAAGGTTAAAGGTAAATTGCTGCAAATGATTTTGCATTTCATTTTCACTTATTCCTACATCTATGGCTTCCACTTTGTCCAGTGCTCTCCCATGTAGCTTGATTTTTCTTAGTCCCTCAATCCTTTTGCATGACCGTTCTTTGCTTTAAGGAAATGTAACCTTTAAGACAAAACCAATATATCCAACACAGTATTACTTTAGAAAGGTGGCAATAAATATGCTGCTAACTCCTTCAGAATATAGAAGTATAGCTTGATCATTGCACTGAGCTATTTAGATTTTTATGTACATAACATTAAACAAAGCATTGTAGTTCTTTTAGGAGTTTCATGTTATAGTGCCTGGGAAATACACAGTGTGTTCTGCTTCTGTTAATGATGCTTTGGTATATCATATTGGTCTCTGCTGTTGAGACTGTATTCTTATTCTCAAGAAGTGAAGTATTTTAAGGATCCTCTAATTAGCTAGGTAAGCTGATTAAGCTTTTTAAACAAAGAAATGTAGGCATGTTCTTTTGCCTTTGACTATATCTGTGTAAGTACATATTCCCAACAGCATTTTACCTTAATCGCATCAAAACAGGTTTCAGTTACAATTTTTCTACATCTAAAAAGCAGCCAGACTGATTTTTTACATCTTCTCCAGTATTCTCCTTTTCTCTTATTCTCAGTTATTTATTGCTTTTCATTACTAACCATTAAGTGCCTCCAGAATAATTTTCATGCTCATGTCTTCTGCTAGTAATTTCTTATCAAATCTTCAGCCCCATAATTCTATAAAATGCCTTCTTTTTCATAACAATATGCTAATTCATGTTCAAAGAATTGTACTCTGCAATCCATTTCATAGTTCCCCATAAGCATTTTCTATTGATTCAATCAACTTATTTTTCATCACCTAGCAACCTCCAAATTCACAAAACAGAAGTGAATCTCTGCAACAGATATCTTATTAATTTTCAGCTTATTGTCATAGACATTTTATAGTGTCCTCAGCTGAAATTAGAAAGTTATGTTTTGACTTTGAATAATATATTTATCAGGGAAGATTTTATTCCACCGGGGTTATGGTGCATCAAATGAATTTGTTTGCAGTTCAGCAGCCACCTGAGATATTCATTGAAAGTTCAGAACATCTGTGTTTCTCATCAGATTTAGCTGATAGCACATTTGGATTCATTCAGAACAATCTGAATAAAACAACAATGTATTTATTCTTAATCGGGCTACACATTTAAGGGAAACTTGAATTCATAGTGTTTGTATTCAGAATTCATGTAGTATATAAAAGAAAGGTGAAAAAGAAGAATAAGATCTTGGAAAACAGAACAAAAATTCCTTTATTACTCAGCACCAGCTTTATATAGAGTCTTTTGTGGAATCATATTTCAAGTTCAAAGGCAATAAGGCAAGTTTATAAGGTAGATGCAGAAACTTATGAAGCTGGTTGCAGAATTATGACCTTCATATGGAATTTTAAAATTCCCAGTGGAATTTTATGGTAGGGAAAGAACCTTTTAATCAAGGCCATGGTTCCATTTTCATTTTAAAGTACTAAGTTTTGTAGGTTTTGCACACTTTGCTAATTACATAGTTGTCAGATAATTTCTGTAGGGGCTATTTTAATACAGCCATACTGATCTTCTGCAGCAGAATTCACAAGGTTACAGCATCCGATTTCCTGTAATACATACATGTGGAAAGAGCAGACGCTTATGAATAGGAGTCATGAGAACGGTACACCAAAAGGAGGGATTTCTAAGACATGCTAGAAGGAACAGATCTGAAATTCCACCTCTTTCACAAATCTGAGTGTGCATGAAATTTGAATTGGCAGATTGTAACAGCTGCAGTTGTGTAGTGACCCTGTGGATTTGGTTGACTTTCTCAACTTTCTCTTGAAAAATATGATTGTGTTTTTAGAGCCCTATCACTCAGATAAAGGAAACTCTAGTTTTATATCCCCATTAACCTTAAGTGGTCCAAATCTACATCTCCTATCTGTCTCTGCCCAACCCTGGCTTTGATGGGCTACATTAGAAGGGAAATTTCTTTTATGTGCTTTTTGAGAAAGTGACGCTGAGGTGGAAAAATACTTCTAACTGGTGCCCCATCTCAGGAATGATGAAACTTTTTTCACTTTTCGGCTATTGGACCAAAAAAAAGAGRGAGAGAAAAAAGGGCAGGAGGGGGGGAAGAAATAGAGAAATCAGTAGAAAATGACAAGAGTGTATATATATATATTTAATGGTAATTTAAGGTTTTAGGTACTTATTTCTATTYAAATATTGTTTTCAAGCTCCTAGTTCTTCAGTCACCTCATCTATGCTGGCTTTTATATGAGGAAGATTTATGGGGCTGAAATATTCACAGACTTGGGAGAGGATGTGGTCAGATGTATGGTTGCAGCTGAGTCAGGCCAAGGGATTATGTCCCTCAGGCTGCCCATCCTCTCCCCATCCCACATCCCTGGTCTGCTGGCAGACTTACATGTGTTCTAGTCCCTCTGTAGCTCAGCTCTACAAAAACAGTCTCAGTTTTAACAAAAGCCAACCAAAAGGCTACTATTGACAACATTTGTGCTAATCCAGAGTGTTTTGACAGGAGCAGACAAGGCAGTGACTGCATTGCAGGCTCTGGCCGTCTGAGATGGTGGTTTCACCCGGAGCACAGAGATGGTTGGGGAGGTGGCCTGGGGACAGCAGCACTGCACCTGCCTCAGCAGCCACCAGGACAGCGTGCCTAACTGCCAGCAATGGCTTCTATATTTTTTTCAGCTTGCTTAGCTTTAACAGTGCTTGTAACAATTGTGTCTCAAGCAGACGTGATAGCGATTTCTGCCATGAATCAAAATAGCTRTTGTTGCAGCTGCCAGTTTGTGTGGTCTCTGAAATCCTGAATAAAAGACAGCATTTTTGAAAGATCAGTTCCACACTGAGGAAAGAATGTGGATCATAAGATGAAAGTGGCTGACTTTGTATGTTTGCTGTATGATGTTAATCAATGCTCCAGAATTTATTAATTTTTACTTTAAACATAAAAAAATCCTCTCAGTAATGTGTCTGTCTGCCACTGTTTTATTTAGTGTTTGGATGGAATAGGATTCTCACACGATCAAAGGTCATCTTCCTTTTTCACTCATTTGACAGAATGAAACAGTTGTAGTCACTGACAGCATCTTTATTTCACCAGGGAATGCATTTTATGAAGGTAACACCTAATTCTAGCAAAAATAAGCACCCATCACCAGTCATAAAATTGAAAAAAAAATTGATTCTGCATCTGTTTGTTTTTGTTTGTTTGTTTTTCATATTCCCAGCCTGTCAGTTAGTGTTGATAGGACTAAACAGAGGCAAGCAAGGAAAGCAAATTTAGCTGTGAAGCCCTGTCAGTGAACTTTCTTTTTTTACATCAGAATAACATATGTGCTGTCACGCATCTGCAGTTTCACTGTTAATTCAACCTTTTTTGCCTGACTGAATTCATTGCATCATTCAAAAAAAAAGATGGACAGGTCATATAGGTGAACCAATATACACAGTTCATATATGAACTATAATATATAAAGCATAAATTACAGAATCAGTAAGCTACCTTACGAATTGTTTTAACCTTTCCAAATAAGATCACCCTGTGGAACTTTTGTGCACATTCAAAAATCAGAAAGGATAATATCTGGACAATTTCAGTCAGCATCYACTATTTTTCAGATTTTTTAAATATTACTTACTAAAAAGTCATCTATAGTAGTTCCACAAGCAAACAATTCTCTACGCTTTTAGAGGAGAAGTTGCTAGTATTTTTCATACTTATTTGTTGCATTGTGGGAAATGTGGTCCTTTAAATTAAATACTTTAAAGAAAGATGTGAGGATATTTCAGGACCACATTATTCACTCCTACGGCACATCAAATTTTGGTGACAGGAAACAGAAAGAATAAATACAACTTCCCCCCCCCCCCCCCGAAATATAGTGAATAACAACCAGAACATTTGGCTATATCCTATTTTCCTAAGAAGAGCCATCTGTTCTTAGAGTTGGGTAGGTTGCATCACTGGCCTGTTTTGTGACAAGCTGTTAGCTGATCTGAATAAAGTCAGATTTTGGGTAAAGTCCACCAGGATTTTTTGAGAATGGTATTTCCTAAGAAAAGATTTAACCAGGTATTTTGATTTTGTTCATAATCCCTGCAAATGCCTAATCACAGAAGACCAGCTGAATTTCTAG
This sequence comes from Oceanodroma leucorhoa, assembly GCA_030449065.1. Lineage (NCBI taxonomy): Eukaryota > Metazoa > Chordata > Aves > Procellariiformes > Oceanodroma > Oceanodroma leucorhoa. The sequence continues at coordinate 6,154,258 of JASVER010000043.1, forward strand.
TAGTTAGATCAGAGACGACGTCTTAGCTCCATGTCCAGACCTTTTTGTGTCAATGAGTTGACTGATGTGCTTCTTTTCACATTGACCTTTTAGCTTGTGTTTGCTTTATATCTCCACCAAGAATATTTCCTTTTCTTCAGTAATATACATTAAGCCACTTCAGATGTCCTTCTTGGTTTCTCACTCTCCTGATTCACTGCTGTCAACTTCCCTTCTGAGGTGGTCAGAAAACAAAACAAAATAACAAAATGATATGCTAGTTTTATACTATTCCCATACTCTATTGTTTAATAATGAGTTAACTTGCATTTTTACCTCTGAATGTTTATTTCCCAGATATCTTAAGAAATTTTTTTTCTTACTGTTTGGGTGAAGAATTTTGAAGGGAAAATGTGTTTGCTCTCATGACTCAGATTCATTAAATATGCTGTTCTTCCTCAGATCCTGATTCTGCAAATGCACACACACATGCACATAATTTTCAGTGTACTGGTTTTGCCACTATTCTTACTAGAACTGTTATATGTACATTTATGTCCACGCTCGAGCTCATGCAGAAACAAAGACTCCTCTCCCTCCCCTCTGACCTGAGACAATGTCATTGCATGGTGACAACAGAAGTGGGGCTTCTGAAATTTGTCACCTTCTGGACAAAGCAGAAATCTTGCTCTTGGTAAGTTGTCATCTTTACATATTCTCTGTTACATTTCAACAAATCTTGGCTAAATCTGCAAGTTCTGTGGTATGAAATGCTGCCTAAATTAGCCTGGAAGGTACCATAGATGTGTTCATCAGAAGTTCTTTATTTTCTGTAGTAAATTATGACATGCTAGTGTGAGATGTTAAAGAGAAATATGCCTATTTTATGACAAAAACAATTCAAATTTACACAAGATGGATTAAATAAATCTTTGATTCTATCAGCAAGTAAAATAATATAGTTAACCCTCTGCAGGTCATCTCTTCAGCTGCCTAACTTGTTCTAAATATTTTACCTTGTTTGGTCCTCACAGTGTGTATTTTTGCTGGCACCTATATGTTGCATAGGACTTCTACATGAAACTCAAAGGACTGGATGAATTTTATCTGCTGTTCACTATACAGTAGTGTACAGCAAAACTAGTAAAACCTTGTTAAATGTTCATAAAAATAACAATTTCTTATTAACTGCAAAAATCCCTTTGGTCTAGTAGCAGAATATATGGTGTCAATATTCTGTTCAATAATAAATAGTTTCTCACCTCTCCTAAAGCTGCATAGATACTGACAGGTAAACTGAACTTTAATCTCTAGGGTGACATTCTATCGCTTTTGAATATTTCCCTATATTTTTGTTATGATTATTGTTATTAATATGAATGCTTAAACCAGAATTTCAATGAAATATTTTCACAGTTGTGAAAAAACAATGAAGAGACATATTATTATGTGGAAGCCATACTTTTGAGACAAAATGAAATAATGGCAATGATTATAATTGGACTTTTAACAGTCATCTGCGTGATTGTGGCCAAACCCATTTTGTAGCTACGCAAAGCAAGGCAGATGGTCCTTTCGATTTCACAGCATCTCACAAAGTACAGTATAACCTTCTTAACTGACACTTTGTGTTAATCCTTATTCTTTATGAATCTGCACAAAAATATTGGCAGTGTTTTCACTTCCACTGAGCAAAGATTAGGAAAAAGTGCTGAAAGAACGATTCATGTATTGCTGGGATGTCATTATTTTTAGAATATGTACTTAGTAGGATAAAGTACAATATTAGATAGCTGACATGTGTGACATATGTCCTTATTTTCTGTTCTGCTTTTGTGCCTGATAAATTTCTAAGCTTAGCACAATATATGGACAACTTGGTAGGTACTGAAAGTATAGAACTTTACCACACAGAATTCTTCATTCCTTATTGCAGAACCTATGCATAAACTGGTCAACAAGCTTTTGGGGTTTYATAGCTTTGTGTGTAGTTGTGGTGCATGAGCCACATAGTGCATCTGCTTAATTGTAAATTATTGTTAAAATTATTTGTGAGATTCTTCTTTTTAGTCTTAAAGTAAAAACTATTTCTAGACAATTGTGGGTGAAAAATGACTCCAGTTAGGAATCTCTGCTTGCAGTGATTTTTACTGAGAGTGATTTTATGGGTATGATTTTTTTTCCCCACATATATTTTTTGATATTTGAACTGGTTGTGTTTAGGATTTAGTACAGTTTAGACTGAAATTACTAGTCCATTTCAGTTTAGTCTCTTACTATAGGGATATACTACAAAGTGATGTCAGATCAAAACTTTCATAGACCCTGTCTGGTTCACCTACTTTCATAGACCCTGTGGTCCACCTACTGCTTCATGCATTTTTTACTGTACAAATTTACTCAGGAATTGTATCTTGGACTTCAAACACTAAGGAGAATTTAAGTTTAAACCACTCTCAGTTGCATGGTTTTGTGGGAAAAAAAGCAAGGTGCTATGAAGACAGTTACCTAAATGTCAGAAAATATGAGCATTGCTATTTGTTTTAGTCAAAAGCAATTAATACTGTTTTGTGAAACCTGTTACCAACTAAAAACATGTATTAGTTGAATATTTACAAAAAAAAAAAATATAAAGAAAAGCTCTTAGCCAAAATCACTGCAAAATCATGATGGTCCCAAGAGATTGCTTTTGTCATTATGGATGTGTACAGGGGAGTACTGTACATTACAGCATTCCCGGATCAGATGAAAAAAGCAAGCAAGAACAATCCAGTTATTCTGGCAGCCATAATATGGTCATGATGCCATTAGTGAAACTACAGACAGGTCAACATTCAAAGTTGCAGCATTGCAATGCTAATAAGCATCTGCGCAGAAGTAGTTTCACGTATAAGCATGTACTTGACAAAAATGTGTTTAATATAGTTTCTGAATTAGGGTGGAATACCTCACCACTAAAGATAGAACTGAGGATGGAAATAAAATTATTTGTGGATGCATAACAAAATTCCTTTAAGCTAAGATACTAGCTATAACTGGTGTTCAAAAGAATCAGTATTAAATTCTCAAGAAATCATGCAGGCTTATTTGTTAATTATGGTCAGGGTTCTGTGGACTGCTTGTGTTCAAACTGTTCCATAAAAAGGTGCATTGGGAGCAAAGGCTGTCATAATTTACGACAAAATAATAAATACACTTCCTACATTATACATGCAGTTACCAGTGATCATGTGGTCACCCTTAAAATAAATACAGTTCATCATATTTCTTTTTTTGGAACAATAGAAAAATATTTGCAAGTTACAGKTGAATTCAGACTTGTCTCATATGTTAGGATATTGTTTAGTTAGATTATTTATACCACGTTCATGAACTTCATAAGATTTACCTTACCAACTCTCCAAGATAACTACAACAGACTGTACAAAAGTTATGTATGGTTGATCAAATCAAAATCTATATGACATTCATCCAGACTAATTCTAAAATAATTTCTGAATGAATCRTAAAGATTTACTGAGAGAGTATGTGTCTCTGTTCTTACTTTTTACTTAAGTTAGCTTATTAAATGATGAATTACTCTGCCTTTTAGCAACAAGACAAACCTTCCTCTTCCATTTAGAATCCTATAATAAGGGACAYGTTAATAGCAATCTCATTTGAGAATGCTCACATAACGTTTGTTTGGTATTTAGATTTCTTTCTAAGACTCTGGGTAGATATATGACCTTTTTTACCATAATATCTAGCACTCTGTTAACTTTTTGACATTTGACAATTGTTTTTCCTAATGTTTAAACAGAATATTTGTGTTGCAGTTTAAGTTAAGCACATTCTGTTTTGTTCTTGTCCTCACTGAGAAATCAGAATAATTGATGCCCGTCTTTTTATAACATCCTTATTGTTATTTCCTGACAATTTTGTCTTCCCTGAGTTATCTTTTCTTGAGTCTAAACATGCTCTTTTATCATCAGCTTCACTTTCCTAACTTTCAATCACTCTCTGTCATTCAAGGTAGTGAAGTCTCTACTTTGGTCATTCTCTTTAAGTGTGATGAAAATGTTGAAGCTGGGCCCTTAACAGTGTAAAATAAAGGGAAGTATACTAATTGCTCATTTTACACATAATGCTTCTAAAAATGTCATTCAACTCTGCATTTGCTTTCTTGTTACCTGTTTTGAAGTATAATCTATTATCCAAGATATTGGAGTTGAGATAGTTATCCTCTATTTTCTATTGTTTCTTCACATCTCATTATTTTTCTTTATTTAAGTACCTGTATATATCTTTATTCAACTACATAATTGATGGCAGTCTGATTTTTTTTCAATTTATCAAGCTCGTATTATTATTCCTTTCCTGAAATATACTTAATGTTTCATTTCCCAACCTTTAAATAATTCATAAATTTGATTAGCTTACTGCCTCCTTTCAATTCTCCAGTCTAAGCCTTTATTTGAATTCCAAGCATCCTTAACTAGGATTTTCAAGGCCCAATTCAAAATTCAGTAGCCCAACGTGGCTTCAGTCATTAATGATGTTTCACTTGGACTGATATTTTAACTGGTTGCACTTTCCCATGAAGTAGTTTAACTAATCCCTGATCTTCACATACTTCCAAAGGCTGTTTCAGGTAATTACTAAAACTTCCTGAGGAGACAACATGGTACGTGTAATCTTCTGTCAGTGTCAGATCAGCTAAAAATAATTAGCTGAATAGCTGGATGTAGTTGGAGGAACACTATGGTCTAATAAATCTCTATTGTGCCTTCTTTGTCGATAGACCATACGCTGCTCATTTCCTGCTCAGATACCTGGAGGAAGACCATTATGGTTGCACTGTGATAGTAAAGTCTGTCTTTTCTAGTTCCCCATTCCGCAAGCCCCTGTGGCGCCAGGTTGTGGACTTCATGGGTAGCTAGGACTGAAAGGGCACCAGGAACCCAGGATGCCTACATCGTGAGCAGCAGTCACTCTTCCATATGTTACTGTCTCTGGTTGCTCCCCAGCACTGTTTTAGGCAAGGTGTACGCAAGGTGCGTACTCAGAGGTTCTCACAAGCTTCATCCAAGAATTGCTTCAGCTGGCCATTCTGGTTCTCCAATCTTTTTTATTAAGCTCCTGCTTTATATCACAAGATTTTTAGAAAGTGGTGGGTCTATAGAACACTGGCTCTTTGCATTCAGTAAGGACCCAAGCCCACGTTTTCCACAGTAGATGAAAAGGAGGGCAGTCCTCTATGTCCCTTTCTTGGYCTCTTTCAGACAACCCAGGAGTAAAGCAATCGTGTGGGGATTAGAGGCTAATCTCCATGCATGTTTCCAATGCTTAATTAGCATATCTCTGAAGAGTAATCTCACTGACAGCAAGAACATCTTAAAGCAACCTTACTTCCCAGACAGCCCATTCATTACAGCTGCTGAGCTGCCAGGAGGGGAGCACAGCTCTTTCCTCCCTGGTCTCTGCTGGAGCTTTGCTGCCAGTGGAAAGAGCTGCAGCTGCTACAAGGAGAGGCAKTAATGCCAATGGGTCTGCTCTGTGAACTATGGCACGAGGGTCTCCTTTCATGTCCAGGTCATGGAGAAGACCAGGCCACGCCATAATGTCTTATCAGACCTGGTATACATAGTTTGTGTTGGTGCTCTGTTAGTTTTGGGGAGGAGTTTGTGGCATTTTGACACTTTATTCAATACAAATTTCCCCTCCACCCCACAATGACTGGGAGACTTTGCTGGTCCCTCTTAATAAAGCCTCAGTGCCTTCCCCTCTTTATGATAGTGCTTACCAATAAAATCTCTTACTAAAGCTACACAAGTCAATTGTTAAGCAAAGCACACTTTGCTTTGTCAYCTGTTTCTTCTTCCACAAATGATTTATTTTTATTTCTTTAAGATTTTCTTCTTGTTAAGACTATGCTAAATACRTTAGATGATTCTACACGTCAGTATGAAACAGAAAAAACACCAGATATTGTCTTGGCAGCTAATTTTTTTCCATTCTGTGTCTGAATCTCCAACTCGCCAATTAAAGTCTGACTTGTGAGGCAGAAGACTTGAGCGAAAGAACATGCTGTGGGACTCAAGAGCAGCTGGAGGAAGGAGGGAAGCACGGCTTAGTTAAAATATACWATGTTCAGGTGTCTTTGTTGTTAAACTGAAGTGACAGCTAGTTGGGTTGCTAGCGTATAAACAGRTTAGGCAGATAGGAAAAAAGGCTAGGCTAGCAGTAAGAGTTATTCTGGCTTGCAGCCTCTTTGAAGTAAAATAACAAAAAAAATCAGAAAAATAAAAAAGAGTTGTTGGGGTTTTTTTTGCCACCAGACATGCTTCCAAGGATCTTTGAACTTAGTGAGCAAAATTATTCTTCATATTAAACAGATGGACCAAAAAGTTGTAAGGATTTCCATATATCCTCCAGAAGTAAAGAAATTTTACCAGAAGCTTTGGCAAATAAGAGGATTTGAGCATAATACAGTGAAAAACTTTTTCACATAAAATCTGGGCTGRTCGCTTTTGAAATACTATAGTGATGTCTCCAAAAGTTTGACAACACCCTTAAGGAAAAATGGAAAAATCAGTACAGGTATTKGAAAGAAGTCTTTTGAGCTTACAGTAGCATAAAGATTAATTTTGATTTGCTGTATTGCTATAGTTCTTCTTGGCTATTTCCATGTTCATGCCATAGGGCTTTTAGATTTTTGGAAGATAACTAAGATTGTTGCTTTACTTCTACTTAGACCAGCAACAGTACAGTTTTTAAATGAGCATAAGCTAGTTATAGACCAAACTGCTATTCCATTTCAGTGGGATTTCGGAACCTAGCTCAATAGAAAAACACAACCTAAGCTTTTTTTTCACCCTATTATCTTAATAATCAGCTCTAATCACAACCCAGTTTTTGTGAGTCTTTCTGCTCTCTCCCCAGTAAGAAGCTCTAACAATAACTACCATGTATCAATTAGGAATATAATTCTTGGTATAATAGCTAGAAGTGTTGCCAAACTACTAGCATCTCTGGAACATTTTGAAAAGGATATAACTTACAGATAGTAGGGAGTGTTCTTACACATGTTTCTTAGGGTATGCACAAAARGAGCATCAGCATTATTTCAGATTTTGAGCTTGAATAACATCTGGGAAGAGGAATATCTCTGCAACCCTGCTTTCTGCCTACAGTTTTGGAAGATTAATATTTTCCATCACTCACATAAGTTTTCTATTAACTTTATTGGAAGAAGTGACCTGGGCCTTTAATCAATAATGTAAGAAGTCCTTACATTAGTAAAGAACTAAGTAAGCATTTTCTGTCACTTCTGTATGTGCCACAGGTATGCCTACAGATCAAATGAAGTAGGAGTATTAATCAGTTAAATGTTAGTAATATATTTAAGAAACATTCTTACTAATGTCTCTAATTGGTTATGGACCAACTCAGACCTTTCTGCAAGGAAAGCAGTTACATTTGGGGGCTTTTTATAGCTSTAGTTAGCAGCTTAAGCAGCAATGTTTTCTTGCTCTATTTCATCTTCTCTAAAACATTTTTTCAGCTTTTTGTGTACAATGAAATATGCTTGCTGGAAATTTTCCTAGAAATAACATCTCACCCTCCTAAAATTTGCGAGAAGCAAGCATATAAAATGAATATAGACAAGTTGGAGCAAACGTATCACCWGCAAGAATTTATGCCCACCATAGTTTGTGGTATTTTTAGATGATACTGGAACAGTGAGGATGAGTTTAATCAGTACATTCTTTTAATATCATAACCTTGTTTGAGCCCATATATTCTTCTGCAGTTGAATCCAAAAAAGAATGATACTGTCAGACACTGRTTGGCCTTAATGGTCCTGACCAGCTTCACCTGGGACTCCCATCTACACCTACTGCCCCAGGGCTCCATTTAAGGCCAGGCCTGGGACCTGTTCCTTCCCTAAGCTATGTTAGAGGAGTGATGGTTTCTGGCCTTGCCTCTGGGTGGACCTCAGACCCATGCCCTGAATAGCTTCTCTCCTGGATAGACCCTTTGGATGTTTGTAGTAGCCTTGTCTCCTTTTGTTCTTGGCTGGACCTTGGCCATAGTTCATCCTCCTGCAGTGCCTGGGGCTGCCAATGGAACTTGCTGCCAGTGCCTGACTCTGCCCCCCTGGCTCAGGTACTGGAGTCTGCGCTGCGTTGGTGGGGCACTGCCTAAGCTGGAGTCATCTTTCCCTCAGCAGCAGCCTGTTCTTGCTGCTCCCTGAGAGATAGCAATTATCTGACTGGTGCTCAAGGAAAAGTTATCATATTTTTGATCAGAGAAATGATGAGAAGGGCTTTGGAGAGAAGGAGCTTATCAAATAACTTCATTGAACAGGTCTGTRCCCCAGTAAATCTTCTGGGTTTCTTAATTGCAAGAAGAATAGGTTCTATGGATACAACCCAAAAGACTGTTTTTAACAGTTAACTAAGAAGTTGCATCTTTTAAAGTCATGTTGACAACTTAAGAGACATTTAAATTATTTCAGTTACCACTGGTTTTAATCTCATCACCTAGCCTGGGACAAAGTTATACAGTAAACTCTGTGAATGGGATCCAATGCAAAGTCTTTATTTAATTAAAAATAGAATGCTTTTAAAATTTGTGACCAGGTGATTTAGCTTGTGGGTATAGATTTGTAATTTGTAACAGGAATATTAGTATGACAGGAGCACAAGAAAATTGAATTATCTTTTTGTATGTGATGCACCTCAGTGAAGACCCCTGTCTGTATATGTCTGGGGAAGAATCTGGCTATAAAGCTATTCCAGAACATTGTCCAGCAACTACACTGATACTTGATGCTGACTAAGTTGTAGTTGTAGTTCATCATTCTAAGAGCATAAGGAACAGAACTACCACAGGGATATAGAAGCATTGAATCTCTCTCCTTTGTGATTGATTTTACCTGTGTTTTGTTCCTGCCCAGTGGCTAGTGGGGTTGCATTGGAGATATAAGACTTCAGTAATAAATATACAGTCTAGTAAAAACAGCTTCAATAACTAAATATACTTGATTGGTTTTGATTAATTGAGAAAATAAATCTGCCAACTCTATTTGAACAGTGTCCCAYAGGACTCTAATCTACCCACTCAGGTCTGAAATGGACTATTTAAGAATTATTGAACAAAACTGAAAAAAGGATAAAAGATCAATATAGTCACGAAGAAACTATATTCCCTTTATTTAGTGACCTAGATTTACAAAGGCTTGCCTGTAAATTCAACTTTGGCCCTGTGAATAGTCCTACTGATTTCAATGAAATGTCCCAAAACATGGAGAGCTAAGCATCTAATGTATCTTTGCAGGATCAGGACTTACTTCAGCCTTCAATTCTGCATTTTAAAATTCCATCTGAACTCTCTTTTAAAAAGTTTCAGACATATTAAAATGTTGAGTTTCAAGGGAAAAATATCAAAAACATATTTATCATTCTTCCCCTGGTCTGTTTATCTTGACGTGAAGAGACTCCAACATGACACTTCAATCTGAAAAACAAAAATACATTTTTAAAATCTGTGGAGGTGACCCACAGGACCTGCTCTGAGACCTCCAAAGACAATAACAATTTTAGATAGCTCAACTTTTGTGCATTCAAATTTTCATCTCAGATGAACTTTTATAACTCTCATCTACAAAGCAGCCCATCTATAGATCTAATATAGAAAGAAAAATGGGTAATGGTTGTAAGAACTTGAGCCAGAGAAATGAAACAATTTCACTGAAAGAAAACAGTAAGTAAAGGGTAGAACTGGGATGAGAAATCAGGTTGGTTGCCCAGTACAACAGGTTGCACTGCAATTTGGATTGAGAATAGTTTGTGTTTTCAGTTGGTGCTTGCTTATTTGCTTAATGAATCTTGATAAGACTTTTCATTGTTTTAGAATTGTGTATATTTTTATTTACTGAGTGTCTAATATCAGGTAATTTCACATTTATATGTGTATTAGACATTAAATACTTCTAAGAATGTAGCAGATGTCAACTGGYATGCCCCGCTTTGACCTAAAAATGCTTGTTTCCAGTAGGATATTTCAGTAAGTTGAGATACTGTGAATAACCTATTCTGGGCAGCGTAGAGAGTAATCTCATTATTCTCTTCTCGCAAGTGCACTCATGTATCCTGGAAAAAAAAAGCATGTTTCTGCCATGAACAGTAGTTTTCTCTCTGAMAGCATGGTTCCACTGATTTCAAATGAGTTTCTCTGGTTTCAGAATGTAGTGGAATTATATTTATCATTTGGGAGGGATAGCTCATTGAAAATAAAGCTGCTTAATGTCCTTTTACTACTCTTCATGAAATATGTTGTGCTTATTAAACATTTAACCATTAATAAGGTGTATTGAAGGAATTTGGAGCAATGTAAAAACAAAAAATTGCAAAATAATGGCTGCAGTAATTTTCTTTTTATATTCCTAAGCTTCACATTAACTGATATAAGAAACTCACATGGTCTTTCATCAGAAATATTATATTTATGATTGTTTTTCAAGTGTTCTGAAAATGCTGTACTTTAATGGTTAGAACTTGTTCAAAGCTGGCCTAAACATATCCTGAAATAGAAATGAGAAGCCTAATTTACCTTGTATGATACATTTTTGTTGGAAATAATGAAGATGTTGCTATCTGCCTTGCAGGCCCTTAGATGTATGAGAACCCAAATCAAAATATTCTTTCCAACCACTAGCATTGTCTGAAGTAAATCATGTTATCAGTTGTATGTCTAGTGAAAGACTGGTTTCAATAACTAAAGAGAAAACCAAATTATTTTACTATCAAAATGCTGAGGTGCAATATAACAGAATTTTGTTGCTCAAGAGCAATTCCTATTAATCTTACTGATGATTAAAGTTGACAGTTGATTTTTTTTCCAAATCCTATTAGATCTTTTTTGTCCCTGAAAGAGGCAAATTCTCCAGGAAGCTTAACATGAGGTTATTTCTGCACTGCACTTCTATTATTCAGACTTTTTACAAAGTTTTTTTGAAGAAAAATCAAAAGGAATCCTTTCTTTTACAAAATGTAAAGACTTGAAGTGAAACTGGGCTCTGTTCCCTCACCCTCCATCTCCTTTTATTAAACAGTTTGGCTTCCTTCAAAAATTATATATGAAAAATTATGAAAATTATAGTTACATCACAATATTAAGCTTTCCCTGTAAAAACACATTAATTATAATTTTCCTTTTAAAATGCCCTTTTCCCACCAAAGTGTGAAAGGAAAACATCCAGTGCAGCTCAAATGTGTTCTTACTTTCCGTGGTTTACCTCATGAGGTGTGGTGGAGGATGGCACCACATTATAGCTTGTGGAAAGGTATGCTTTTCTTAAATAATAGTCTGGGATATGCCTTCAGTCTCCTTCACATCTGGCAGTGAGGGAGGTGTTTTATAGGAGATGGAAAATGCATGCATAAGATCTACTTCTGCTGCAGTGTTTGAGGTCATCTGTGAATGGCAGTGGAGATGAAGGTCTGGAGGCATGCTCATGGTGGTACAAGAAAAGCCAGATTGTTTCTTAATGCTGTCAAATCTTTTGAGGGCTTTAATGTGCTGGTGAGGCCAGTGAGAAGGTTCACTATGGCTGCTGAAGAGTCCCAGACAGTATGTCCCACCCAGTCCTGGCATCATGTAATGTGTTCACATGTGGGAATTGGTGCATCCACCAGGCTTTCTGCCTCCTTGTCTCTGTAGGCCCTTGGTCTCCTCATGAACCTGGGTGGCCTGTAGACTTTTGTCACCAGAGGCCGAAGGAAGGGAAAGGTCAGCAACATAGTGGATTTCCTTCAATGTGTAGCAAAAATATTAGGGGAGAGAATGTCACTAAACATTTACAGCAAGGTAGATCTTACAAAGAGGCCTCTTACAAAAGCCTACTATTTCTATAAACACTTGGCACTTAGGCGATCTCCCTTCTTGAGCACAGATCAAAAATAAATATTTTACAAAGATCCAGACTTATTGGACAAACAATTCAACAGATATGATTACATTTCAGTAATGCATTTGAATGCAGTTTTCAGTAGCTCCATACTTTGCCCGTTTCTATTCCCTTGACACCTTAAACAGAAGTTACTTTGGCTGACCAAGGGTGGTCAGTGTGAGTCAATGACATCTGATCTGCCAATCTTTCATGACACTTTATAGCATAATCTGTGYTCTGTCCCARGGCCAGTGCTCAATAGATCGGTGGCTAACATACATGAGTTTTCTATACCAAGATTAATGGGAGGGTAAATATGGAAGTATCTTTGGTCTATAGTTCCAAGGAAAGTACAAAAGCAAAACATGTTTGAAAAGGAAGATGCAGGTTTAAATTACAACTTGAAGGATTAATGCAAAAGACCTGAGTGTACTTAGGATTTCTSATTGGGTTAACAGTCAGGTGTGCTTTTAATTCAGCCATCTCTTAAAGTTAAAGGCTATCTTTTCAGATGTTTCATCTCCATCTTCCATGCTTTTCTGGTTACCTGTGATGGGCTAGCTGGTTGATGATTACAGATCCATTACTCATTGTTGATGTTGTTTTCCTGAGGGATGACTCTTTACCAGACTACTATCACTTCAGCTGGAGGCTTTCTCTGGATTTGCTTTTCTAAAGAAGATAGCAAAAGCATGGCTGAGGTTAATCTTAGATGTTTATGAACCTTCCTGGTCTTAGTGTGTACCAAAATATTAGAAAAAGATCTCAATAGAGGATAAGAAGTAGTAGAGAAGGACAAATAAGAACACAGGCACAGGCAATCATAAAGCAATATATATTTGTCAGGCTTTTCTGCTAAGTTACTTTAAATAAATCTCCCATATTACATCTCAAAGGACTCCATTACATTTTATACTTTATCACTACTCCAAATTACATCTTGAATGAAACAGCTTTTTTGCAGGCTAATGGTGATCAGCAATTAATGGTTACTCTCCATCTCTCCATCCCCCCCCCCCCCTTTTTTTTTTTTTAAACCAACTGCAGAATAAAACCTTGTGCTTGCCAGAAATAGATATAGAATCATAGAATCATAGAATAGTTGGGTTGGAAGGGACTTTAAAGGTCATCTAGTCCAACCCCCCTGCTGTGGGCAGGGACATCTTCAACCAGATCAGGTTGCTCAGAGTCCCATCCAACCTGACCTTGAATGTTTCCAGGGATGGGGCATCTACCACCTCCTTGGGCAACCTGTGCCAGTGTTTTGTTGTGAAAACTTTCTTCCTTAGATCTAGTCTAAATATACGCTCTTTTAGTTTAAAACCTTTCCCCCTTGTCCTGTCGCAACAGGCCCTGCTAAAAAGTTTGTCGCCATCTTTCTTATAAGCCCCCTTTAAGTACCGATAGGCTGCAATATGAATGAGAATACCTTGTTATTGCAATGATGTCAAGCATCTAAGAGGAAGGCCAAGACATGATAYGAGATACTTTGACATGAGAGGACTATTCCACCACTTTGCAAATACTTCCATACAGAGAACAGCCATAAGTAAAATGCAAATTCATGACTGTAGATATTACTGTGAATTAGAATTTATACTGACACAAGCAAGAAGGAACTTTGTGTACTATACACACTGCATTTCTTTTCAGGCTCGGGTTAGATTTTTGTGGGTGATAYGCAGTCACCTGCTGAAATTAATGACTAAAATAATTTCAAGTGATAAATATACTAGAGAAAGTGTGGTCTCCTTTGGGGACTTTCTCCAATCAGAGAGAAAGATAGCAATTTGTCCAATTATGCACTTTAATATTGACTAATGGTGTAGTCTGTGTCAGATGGAAGGAACTAAGGTTCTCAGTCTGCTTCCTAGCTGGAAGTGTCTGCAGCATGGATATCTGCACTTCACTTGATGGCAGCCTCACCAGACAAGCTAGACTGCATGGTCTTATAGACCTGATAACCATTTCTACCTGATGGTGACCCCTCTTGGAATAACAACATGGCACACAGGAGTAGAAACAGCAGGATTAAATTTGCTTACTAGAAAATCTTGTAAGAAAAATGTGGAAACCACATGTAAATACTGTGTGATAACCAAGGAAACATCATAATGCTACATTGGAAAATCACTTGGCTGCCTCTTCATAATACCTCTTTCTGTGTTCCCTTGGGAGCACCACACCAGCAGGATACCACACTTTTGAAATCTAGACCGTTTTTTAGTGTAAGTTAAATTATTGCTTAAATCTCCTCTTTATCTAGTYGTCTTTAAGATCATTATTGTGAAACAAAATTCTCCTAACATTTCATACAGCACATCATATCCTTGATTGATTTACTGGCATCAGTAATAGTTGCTGAACTCTGTCTAGAGCACTATAGTCAGAGACTGGGTCTCCATGGAAGCTCTAAAAAGCATGCCAGCTGTCATGAGCACTTTTTAAACTTACAATAATATAAGAAAAATCTTTACAAATCTGAATGAGCTGTCCAGGTTGGTTTGTTTCTTCCCCTTTTTTCTTCCTTATTTTGTACAAAGAGGTCTTAATACTTGACAAGAGCTCATATAGAGGTATTGGTAATAGAAATAAATAAGCATTAAGATGATCATTGTAGATGCCTGAACATGCAAGAAGTCTAACAACTGGTTGACGTGCACCATATATCAAAAATAGCATAGAGAGAAATTGCGATGATCCTTATCATACATAATTTGCATGACCTTTTTTTTCCACGTTGAGAAAATTTTGCCAGAAGATAGAAAATCCTAATAGTTTCTCCTATTACAAAAATCACAGGCAACCCTCTGGTGATATAAGTCTCTAAAATAGTTATAATTATTGATAATTAAAATAATTTGCTAGCAATCTGCCTGTCAATTTCTATCAGTCAGCAATTGATTACTTCCTAAAAAAAAACTGTTGTAGTTGCTTTATTTTTTCCTTTTTGTGTGCCATTCTGAAATAATTAGAAATTATAAATTAAAACAAAATGTCATCATAAATATTAAAATAAAACCATTTCAAAGATCAACAATATCATGTCACCAACTTGAATGGAAAAAATATTTCTTTAATAACAAACTCCCACCAGAAATCTGGAAATATCCTAATCTTAATTCTTACTCATCTCTGGCTGTCCAATATTAATTTCCATTTGTATTTGCTTCTATGCTTGGATGCTGGTGCTGCATTTTAATAAATCCCAACCCTTTTCTATGCCTTTAAAAATGTATTTCTTATGTGCTAGCATCACAGTCTTTCTGTAAACATAATTTTTCAATGTGACATATTAGCTTCATTAATTTTACATGAATAAATCAAACCATAAAAGCATTCTTTTTAATCATAGAATCATAGAATCATTAAGGTTGGAAAAGACCTCTAAGATCATCGAGTCCAACCATCAACCCAGTACAAATGCCCACTAAACCATGTCCTGAAGCACCTCATCCACACGTTTTTTGAACACCTGATACCTCAAGACAGGAAAAATACCTTGTAAGKTAAAATTAGACTCAGAGATAGTCATCTAATGAATTGTCTTTTGCTAAGTGGAGTAATAAAAGGTGAGGTGACATTCCAGAGAAACTATAGATTGTTGATTTTAACCTTATTGATCTAAAGATTCATTGGGAACTCAATATTCTAAATTCAGTATGATCTATTACTTCTAGGATTTTGTAGTTCAGAGTCTTCCATGAGTACTGATTCCTTTTTGTGTTCCTGTCATGTTGAGACTTGATCCTTAGCAATTTGCTGTTTACAAATGAAATGTTAAATTGCAAACATTCTGTAGAAATCTGAACCGAAAGCATGGTAAACAATCTCCAAGACAACTGCAAGCCCACTTTACTTAAACTTTTAATTGAATTCTACATAATGGATTTTGATAAATTATTGAAGGTGGTCAACGATCAAAAAATTTGGGAAGCACTGCTTAAAGCTGCCACAGCAGATGCCACCTGTCGCAATTTGTGTTTTAATTGACAGGGGTGTTTAATGAAATAAAGAATAATGAGACATACTACTGTCCTCTGATATTGCAGAGGTATTTCAGGAAACATATTTTGCTCTAACTTTGAATGCCTGTGTCAAAAAAATGATCATCCAAATGCAAAGAACATTGCAGTTGCCAGAGTGCACTTACGTCTCTGACAGGAAAAGCAGGGTAAGAATGTGTGTACATATATTCATTTATTGCTGTTTCTCAGATTATTCTCCAACATCAAGCAACCTGTGATCAAGAACTTCCTGAGGAAGAAGTGCTATTTTTTATTTAATGGCTACGTATTGAAGATTTTACATAGGTCTATACGAATATGAAGACACATAAGAAAATGTAAAATGGGATTTAAAAGCTTGCACCATTTCTGTTTTTATAAATGCTTTGAAGCCACAGCTGTGTGCATCTAAATGTGAGACGACTTCTTTAATGCTATAATTAATGATAGAGAAGAGTGGGGCAATTACAAAAATAGAATTCTAATTTAGGCAGTGTCAGAGTGTTTTTGCCAGGTTCTCTATCAAGGTTGTTATATTCCCCTTTTTCAGTGAAACAGAATCAATCCTCAACCCAAGAGATTATACTTGAGGCAGGTGCTTGCAGATTTATACCACCTGTCGCCATAATTTCTCTGAAGCAACCTCATCATGTGTACCACCTGAGGCGCTGTTTCAAAATGTCTTCAACTTATATATTTCTATTTGCCCTAATGGAATATAGAGCATTTTGCAAATTACATCACTTTCTTTGCAACTGAAATACAGCTGTCTCTGGAGATGTACAACAGTTTTTTTGGCGGTAGGTAGCAGAACTTGGACAAGAAGTAAGGACTGTGTTCAGTCAACAGTAAGAAAAGCAGAATACACACTAGGACATAAAATTGGCCAGTGCATTTGGAGTAACATTCTTCTAATAGTACTTCATACTTCGTGGAGGCAATCAGCTCCAGTGCAGGCACAATCTGCAGCAGAGCAGGTGATTGGGGCGTACAGGGGGGTTTCCTGAGCTGGGGGACCCACAGGGGAGCGGCAGCTTGCGTGGAAGGGTGCGCAGGGAGGGCGCCTCTTCGAAAGAGGGGCATTCCACGGGCCRAGTGGGCCACTGGGCACCATTCTGTGACCATCTGCACAGGGCAAGGGCACTCATCCTACCTGACCCTCAAGGCAGAATGGTGGGCACTCATCTGAGAGCAAAGGTTGGCTCCAGCTGGGGGGTCTGCACCATCTACCCCAGCRGTGGCCAATGCTTCCACGCCGACGGAGCTGCTGAAGGGAGAGGCTGCAGGGCAGACCCCGGACTGAAGGCAGTGCCCAGATCTCTCCCCTGGGGCAGGGGCAGGCGGCAGAGCTGCCTGCACAAGTGTGCCCAGGGGGAGGACCTCCTGCGGCAGGTGGCTGAGCTGCAGAAGGCGGTGAGAAGGCTGCATAACATCAGGGGGGTGGAGAAGGAGTTCGATAGCTGGTTCCCAGTGCAGTCTGCAGTGGACTCACAGCCCACAACCAAACAGCTAAAAACTCCCCCASCAGCACAACCAGAAGGGAGGGAGGCCAATAGTGCAGAAGAATGGACGGCTGCAACAGCAAGGACCAGCAAGAGGAAGAGACTTCCCCCGAAGCCTGAGGTGCCCTTGCAGAACCACTTCACTGCTCTATAGGCTATAGAGGAAAGTCACATCATGCCAGGAGAGATGCTGGAGCTGAGTAAGGCAGCCCGATCTGCCTCCTGTATAACAACCAGCGCAACTAAGAAAAGGCGATGGGTGAGAGTAGCAGGCGATTCTCTTCTGAGAGGTACGGAGGCACCCATTTGCCGACCAGATGCACTCTCTAGAGAGGTGTGCTGCTTACCGGGGGCTCGTATCAGGGATATCACCAAGAGGCTACCAAGCCTCGTACAGTCCACCGACTATTATCTGCTGCTGCTGTTTCATGTAGGCACCAGTGATACAGCCAGGAGCAGTCTGAGGAGTATCAAGAAGGATTACAGAGCCCTGGGAGCGGCGGTAAGGGACCCTGGAGCGCAAGTAGTTTTTTCATCAATCCTGCCGGTCAAAGGGAAAGGGTTTGAAAGGGCCAATTGAATTTGTCAAGTCAACAAATGGTTACGGGACTGGTGCCACAGCCAGGGGTTTGGTTACTTAGACCATGGGACTCGCTTTGAGAAACCTGGTCTACTGGGGGCTGATGGGGTCCATCTGTCAGAGAAGGGGAAGAGCATCTTCAGCCATCAGCTTGCCAAGCTGGTGAAGAGGGCTTTCAAATAAAGTTGCCATAGGTGGGGATCAATCCCACTCCTACCAGTTTGGTGCCAGGGCCAGTAATAGATGCCCAGAGCCTGGAGAAGGATCACAGGTCAGCAGGAGAGCGCCTGAAGAGCGGCACAAAGGAACCCCAGCCAGTAAGACAGCTTCACCGGGGGCCCAACTTAAATGCCTCTATGCAAACGCATGTAGCATGGGGAATAAACAAGAGGAGTTTCTTAGCCCTGCGCACGCCTGCAGGGCTACAATCTTACTGGCATCACGGAGACGTGGTGGGATGGGTCCTATGACTGGAGTGTTGGGATGGAGGGATACAGACTCTTTAGGAAAGACAGGCAGGGGAGATGAGGAGGGGGGTGTCACCCTCTATGTCAATGACCAGCTGGAGTGCATGGAGCTCTGCCTGGGGATGGACAAGGAGCCAACCGAGACCTTATGGGTCAGGATTAAAGGGAGGGCAGAGACACGTGACATTACGGTGGGGGTCTGCTACAGGCCACCTGACCAGGAAGACCGAGCGGATGAGGCTCTCTGTAGACAGATAGGAGCAGCTTCACATTCACAAGCCCTGGTCCTCATGGGGGACTTCAACCACCCCAATATCTGTTGGAGGGACAACATGGCAGGGCATAAACAATCTGGGAGGTTCCTGGAATGCGTTGATGATAACTTCCTTCTCCAAGTGATAGAGGAATCAATGAGAAGAGGTGCTATGCTGGACCTTGTTCTCACCAACAAGGAGGGGCTGGTGGGGAATGTGAAGCTCAAGGGCAGCCTTGGCTGCAGTGACCATGAAATGGTGGAGTTCAAGATCCTTAGGGCACCGAGGAAGGTGAAAGCACTACACAGCTTTCACCTACCACTGTTTTTCCACGGTGTAAACTCAAGGAGGAAAATAATCGATCAGTTTTTACAGAACCGATCCATTTGCAGTGGACTGGTGAGTCACCATATTTCTTGTCCCTGTCAAAGAAAGAAAGCTTTTTAAGGGGGTATGGTGGCAAATATGACTCTGGGGTTCAGTTCCTGTTTAGGTATTAAGAACAGTGTCCAAAAAACCCAACCGTACCAATTTGTACCACTTGAGTTCCCCTGAATATTCTTCTATTCACCATCATTAAGTTTCTAAGAAGTTAAGTGTGAATGAAAACTTATACAGATATTGAAAAATAAGAACTTTATGCATAAAAAACTTGAGAATCAATTTACATATACAGTCCCACTGAGCAATGTGTCATTACTGAATTCTCATAAAGATACATGCTGAGCTGTTTACAGGATGAACCAAAGTAATTAGCTGTATCTGTTGTAATTAGGAGTCAGTCAGTATGTCATCTGAGATAATTATGTTGCAATACAGATAATTTTCTTGAATAGATATTGCATGGAATTATTTTTCTACTAGTATGATGGTCCTTCTCCAGATAAAAATTTCAGTGATGACTAGGAAACTAAGATATTTCAATGATTGAAAAAAACTTTAACAAATTGAGTTAATTTCAATATTATTTCTATTATTCATATCATTGTAATAATTCTACCTTTGTTTTATGTTTTTCATGGTTTTATTACGGAAAATTAGTCTATGGAAAAGTAGTTTAAAGAAGAAGAATCGAATTTCATCTCTTGATAGAACTTCACTGAAGTCAGCAGAGGTGCTGCAAGCTTGACTGTTTTGAAATCTTCTCTTCTTCCAGGTATGCAATTCTAGATATACTTTGTTTATTGTAGGACAGKGGGAAATTATTAAGGAAATATCCATTAGAAAATGCAAATTGTTTCCATAGCAATAAACACATAAAAGAATTCTTGGATTCTTATTAGAGGACTTAATTCAGTTTTTGCATGTAACCTGACTTGATTAGATCTCTCTTCCACTAAAACATTTATTTGAATGAAAATTAGCTAAATGATTGTCAAAATCACAAACCTTTTGTTTCAAAATTTCCAGGTTTGCACTCAGGCCCAGCCCAGTAGTAGGGTTGGGTTGCGACAGAGACAAGCGCTTGAGCTGCGGTGGGAGTGGGGCTAGAAAGGGGCTGCATGAGGACAGTGTGGGCTGGAAAAATGATTGTCCCCTAGGAAATCTCTCATCTGTAGGGTCCTTTGTGGTCTTCGACTCAGGCTCAACCTATAACGGAGCTTATGCAGAWATAGTTCTGCTTTTATTTATTTGGGCTGTCATGCCTCTGGCTGATGGTGGCAGTTTAATTTGGAACGTGGTTTATTTTCATGGACGCCCTCCGAACTACTCTGAATTAAGAGTTCCTGGTTCAAAAGCCAAAGGGCTCTGCTTTCCTGCCAGCACTCAATGCCTTAAACATCTCTGGGTCAGTTTCCAACTGGTGAAGACAGACACCTGTGGTAGACTTCAACATTTAAAAATAAGACAACTATTGCAGCAGCAGGGTGCCGCAGACCAGCTGAATTAGATGTCAATGTCTGTGGCAAAAATGACGCACTTCTACAGGGTAACAGAGGAAGCTTAAGGTCTGGACTAGAAACTGCCAAGGTCTACTGTTCATACAGAGTGAATCCATGAAGTGTCAAGATAAAAATTATGTACCCTTGTGCACTCCTGGATGTTCGGTGATGAGGTCTGCAGCCAGGTGCTTAGCAAAGGAGGAGGCAGCAGTTAGTACCTCTTGTTTCAATAGTCAAGCAATGGCCAGTGTATGGTGGCATGTAATGGGAGACACTGGTTCTGAACTGGCCTCTAATTGGGAAAGTGTGAGTCTTCATTCCAGCTCCTATATCCCAAGTAGGTAGCATAACTATCAGGCTGTGACAGGGCACAAACAATGAAGAATACAAGAGCCAAAAGGCTAGAAGGAGCCAGACAAGAAGATGTACATCTCTACCTTTTGGGTAGGGCTTTGAACAAGAAAGAAGATGGACTTTTTTTCTGACTCCATTTGTCTCTACATATTTTTATCCAGCTTCAATATCATTTTAAATGTCCTTCCCCTACAGCTTTGGACATTGTGGCACCCCTCTATGATAAGAGAAGTTTGGATCCAAAGCCATCCAAGTTTTGGGTACTAAAGACTGCTCCATTAGGCTATTGGGAAAAAGGTGAGAAACGTTCTCCATTGTGTTAGTCATGGTTTGAGAAAAAATTATTATACTGTGCTTCTTATGGGGAATTAGTATTTAGGTGTGTCTCTGCACAAGACTGAATTGCCACAAAGCTTAGAACCAGAGTAAGCTGCTGCTGAACATACCTAAACCCTACAATGTGCCCACTGAGTATGACACTGCCAGTGATATGGGGTTGGTTTTCAGCAAGGAAGAACTCACTAACTATTAAAGGTCAAAAGCTGACCTAAGAACTGTGTGCTACACAAAGTATGCCAGCATTAGCATTTCTGTAATCACATCTGATGGTAGACACCTGATGTCCGTTGCCAAGCTGGAGGACTAAGACCAACCATGACGCAGCCTTGAGAGCAGCATTATAGGAAGGCTATGTAAAGGGAGGATAGGTTGAACTTTTCTAAAGCTATTACATTATTTTAGTCAAATGTGCTCACTTCACCTGCATCTTAAATAGTAATACCAGTTGTATAATATGATTTTTGGTAAGGGCGTTAATGGATAAGTCAAGCTTGAAAAATTCTATACAACTGAACCAAGCTCTAATAAACAATATTTATGATAGTAGTGACTGATGAACTCAGCCAGGAGTACTAAAGCATTAATAAGGRTGCTAAGTATCTAATATAAAGGTAATCCTGCCTCTAAGTGGAAGTCTTTTTGTAGGAGGAAAAAGCTTTAAAAATTTTTTTCTAGTAACAAAAAGGCACATAAGGTGGGGAATTTCCTCTCTGTCTTCTAAAATGGGATTTTTGCAATGCGATGTTAATGTACACAAAGACAYATATCCCATAGGCCTGCTTTTAGCTCTTAAATGCATTGTTGTAAGAGCATGGGGAAACCCAATTATTTTCAAAGACTACAGTAGGTTATAAATCACATAGTATCCTTATTATACTGTTTAGCTAATTAACTTTGTGAATAARCTGCTCTCAGTTTGGTCTAAAAAAGCTGATAACAGTATTTTGGAAAAAAAAAAGTGGGAACTTATATGGAACTTATTCGTAGGCCTGACAGATGGTTCCCAGTTATTCAGCTATATCCTGTCACCCTGACAGGAATGTTCTTTACATTAGCCTTGAATTTTCCTTTATGCATCCAGTGAGAACATCCAGTAAAATCGCAGCCTACTGGAGAGTGGACTGACCTTTATCACATAGTCTGTGCTTAAATAGGCTTTGAGGGAGCTTACCAATGACCTTGTCTGGATCTCTTTTGGGCTGAATTTGTGACAAAATAAATTCATACTTGTTTAGGATTCTCACTAAGAACTGCACCACATACTGTTATTGTTTTCTTTCCATTACCTTTGAATATGGTGCTTGATACGGATTAATTGCCTCTCCTTTCTGTTTGCCAGGTGCATTTGCCTGGTCTCATTTCTGATAACAGATGTCACTATCTGACTTTTTATATTTTTTATGTTACTGAATTAACTGCTTGTGCTCTAAAATTCTCATAGCCTAAATGACGACTCAGAATTCAACTGGGCCTGTGCTGCGCATRTGACTGAGGGGCTGGGGATACAGCCATAAAGGCTCATTAAGGTCACTTGTTCTGCAGACCACCACTTCTCATCCCACAGCAGTGGGATTAACTTAATGAGATACAGGCAAAAATGTTGTATTGATACGGGCAGTGTAAGGGTCAAACTTATAAAATATGGTGAAATCATAGCTGCGTTGGCATAATTCCAGTCCTCACATATTCACACCACAAACATTTACAGCGCATGCTTGCTATTTTTGCTTCCACCTGCTTCCTTCAGCATTATGCTCAGAGCTAGAAAGCAGGTCTGAAATTGATCCCTGTCAACTTTTAGTGTTTCTGAAAAAAGGAAATCATATTAACCCAAATATTTATAAAATATTTACTATTTATTTTTGTTTACTGAAAGATGCTCATTACTCTGAATCTACAGAATATGCATAAAAACAAAAATGAATCTTCAAATATATTATCAAAATGCCAAGATCCCTTTTTTCACATTTCCCTTCTTGTTAGCACACAAACATGAACTTGATAATAATGTACGTTTGTTAAAAAAAAAAATCTATGATTACAGATTGCAATGAACACACAGGGAAACAACCTGTATTGCACAAGTCCTGTCTGTTGCATGTCCTGATGGGGTTTTCCCCTCTATTTTCTCCTTTTCTTTGTTTAAATGAATGTAATCCATTTTATGATTGAACACAATCATGGTAAAAGATACAAATTTTTTTCCCCCTTGTGTGGTTTCATTTACAATAGTGCTGGGACCAATTTCTCTATTAATTTATGACTCTCAATCTGGTGACCTTGGTGATGTTATTGATTGACAAAGGTTTATTCAGGTGTCTAATTTTGTGGCCTGACAGACTGGAACTTAATAAACATGCTTTTCACTTTCCTATTGTGATGATGTTTTAGGTAGTTTAAAAAGTAAAGTACTGATTCCCAAAATGATTATATTTCATACATATTCCATCCTAAAAATTAACATTGAAATATCAAATTAGAAATATCCTGTTTATCCTTTTAACAACTTCTAGGCAAATCTACCCTATTTACAGAGAAGTATGTTTCAGTTATTATTTGTAAAGATGATGCCCGTAAATTGGCCTGGAATCTGAAAGCTATCATTTAGCCTTCCAGGCTCAGGAACCAAAGAGATTTTGCCATGGGAGCTTAAAATAGCATCTCAGTACTTTGATATCCACCTCTCCAAATTTCTGTAAGACTTGTATGTCTAATTCATTTAGCCTATTCGGAGACCCTCAGGCTCTAATAATTATATTAATGATTTGGGAACCAAAATAACTTTCTCCCAGAGATGCATTRTCTGTTCAGCACTAACAGAAGTAATGTTTAATATCTTCAGTCAAGTCAGCTGGGGCATGATAAAAAACATTACAAATGTGCCATTTGGTGAATAGGAAGCTTTTTTTTTTTTTTTTAATAGGCCCCTGTCACTGGAATTATTCATTGAAAATAATCCTAGAGGTGGCTCTGTGCTATTTTCACTGAGTGAGGGACCAAGATAAACCTATTTTATCAAGCTTTATAAGAACAAGAGTCGGGGATACTGGCAGGGTCAAATATGAGTTGTTTTCCTCTTTCTTCTGGGAGAATGGAGAAAGCTTTTGAAATCTCACCTGGTTAAAAAATGATTWTTTATTTAATTATCCCAAAGATAGAATACATTTTCTGAGGAGCTAGCTGTCATCACTATCTCACCTGTGATTGCAATATTTAACCCTATATACCCCAAGACTTATTTTAAACCTTTCTTCACTTTCCATATTTCTATTCAGTGGGGGGCTGAGAAAAATTGAGAATGGAATTAACCCTGTTCTGGGACTGATAAAAATCTAGACATCTTCTTTTGCATCTCTTTCCAACCCTATGTGCCTTTCTATTCACATAATAAACTCTTTAAACTCTGTAGATGCTTTGGCAACTGTCAGATACAGGGAGAAGACAATGGAGAGGAAGGAGGTGGTTGTGTCCTGTTGCACATGTTGGAAATGCCAGCTTTTTTGCAGAACTTGGAAATATAGGAAGAGAGTGGGTTGTCCCACCCCAGCAATCTCTTATGACCTTATCTAAATTTTACAGTTACATTTGTTGAAGATTTGTCAAAAGATAAATACCAAAAATTACTGKTTTAGCCCAACTACCACAAAGATACAGAAAAATAAAACTGTTGGAAATGTCACAGGGATGTATTATTCAAAGTATAAGTAGATACCTTGTGCCTTATTCTCTTTTATGGGCCTAAGTTTAATAACATGTACCGTGATGCAGTGTAGACGGGGAGTCCTGCGTGGCTCTGTCAGGAGGGGACTTGGCATTTTTTGGCCTCTAAAGAGAGTTATGGCTTTAGTTACCTGAATGGATGCCCCTGTGAGGCATAGCTAAACTGTTTCTTAACACAGTTAAGTCATACAGTTTTAGACTGAACTTTTGGAGGTCTGTTTTGKTTTTTTTTCTGAAAAGCTGAAGATTTCCAGCAAGCCCAAAAAGAATATTTTCCTGCTGTAGAAGCAGTGGCATCATTTTTCATCAAAAGCAAAAGTACCTGCTATCCCATTAGGAKTTAGGTATCTCTAGAAGCTATGCAAATGTATTCCTCATCTACATATCCCCAAACAACAGGGAACTTCCAGTATAAAACCAGACCTTGCAGCTGCTTTCTTTTGAGAGTCTGAAACAAAAGTCTGGGCACCAAAATTTACATTTGATTTACACAAATCAGAATTATATCTGTTTCAGACCTTTGCTAGTTGTCAAGCAGGGTAACTTACCTGAGGTCTGACAGGGTGAGATTTGAATTAGCAGAACTTCTGAATCTTCTTGATATTTCTCCGTTGCTGTTTGTCACTCCTGCAAAACTCTGATATCCCCCATGGAATGTCAAAATCCAGTGGACCTTAGACAGAGGAGACAGTCATGAATCCACATATGGCGGTTCTCTCAGCATGCTGTTTTAAAGTTCTGAAGAAAAATTGTAACCCAACAGTTTCTGACAAAAGAGAATAGAAAACATTAGAAGTAATTAACATACTTTATTTTTATAATCAAAATATTTTTTAAGAAAAGGAAAGGTGTGGAAAATTCTTCTTTCCAGCAGAATGAATAAATATGAMAAGAGTAAGAAAGTTGAGGCTACTTTGGAACAGAAAAACAATAAAGAGGCCAAAGGAAAGAGAAACATACAGACACCAAGGGAAAAGAATGACAAAAAAAAATCTACAGCACATTTTGAAGTACTTACATTCATAACAGACATTTCCCAGCTTTCTGCRAGTTATATGACTGAGAAACTTGAATCTTGACTGCTGATCAGTGAAGTGGCATGTTCAGTTTTATAAAACAATCAGGAAACAGTCCTAAGTCAAATGCACTAGCATGAATAATGACCATATAAAACCTGTTAATATATTAATTATTATAGTGCCTCAGACTGTGAAACTTTACATAGAGTTAATTATCACCATGTTAATGAGTGGTGTAATGATAAATACAGAGTAGGTAAGTTCATTTGTTCAGTGCATTTGAGGAGTTAGGTATTCATTATAGTGCTAAAATTAGAAGTGAATAACCTCCATTTTCCCACAGTTCCTCTCATCCACACTATTAATGTTAGCGATTGCACTGCACTGTGGATGCAAATAATTACAAGCTGTTCATTAACAGATATTAGCTGTGTCTCTGTTCCATTTGTGTTAGGTGTCTGAGAGTAGTGCCACTATTGTCTATCATTTCTGTACATGGGAAGAATTTGTTTTTCTTTACCTAAATATTTGGGGAAAACACGAAGAGTGGAATCTTCAGAGTTTCTTGGTCTCCTTCAGTCTTTGATGCTTATGAACATCCATCAGACCTAGGAAAAATAGCAACCTGAATCTAGAAATGCCTTCTTTTCAGTAGTCATGGGCCTGCTGCTTTAATTAATGTTTTTAGTACCCAGGAGCCAGTTTACAAAAACAGCTTCAGCAGATTACAAGCAGTAGAGCCTCAGTAATGAGAAGGTAAAGCACAGTGGCATCTGAATTTCATGGCAACCCAAAGATAAACCTGGCTTCATATTCGTACACTGAGTTTTGAACACCGTGCTTGGTATTTAGCAACATTGTGTGGCACAAGGCCAGGATAATGTGCCTCCATTTTTTGGGGTAAAAGTTATAACTGCTAGGGTTGGAAGAGAGACAAAGGTGAGAGCCCCACTGGGAGTGGGCACCTGGGGTGTCATAAAGGAAGGGGTACACTGCAAAAGGTTTGTCCCTTGAAAATATCTTCATTTGGGACAGGGCTGGGAGGCCTGGGCTAAGGCTCTGTCCACATCCAGGGTAAGTGCTAGGGCCAGGCAGCCCATCATCAGCTCCACCGCAAGTGTAGCTATCCCTGAGCCTATTGCTCAGCCCTTGCCCAGGTTCCCCGCTCCATCTAGAGTCTCGTTTCTCAAATTGTTTAGTTCCCACACCTTTTACCTTGTTACATGTCCACTCTTTTGCACGTGTMTACCAGAGACATTTTGGTGACTCAATGCCAAAGTAAATGCATGGATGAACATGTTGCATAAGTTTCTCCTCAGACAGGACGTTTTCAGCCTGTCAGCTGCTTTCTCTCATAACAAACTTTTATTATTTTTACTATAAATTTTATAAACTTTTTTACCACTTTCACATTGGCTTACATATCAGTATTCAGCTTTGGGGAGCCTTTTGCTGAACTTCTTATGAATAACGTTAACTCAGCTGTTGCATCTACCTTTACKTATAACTTTGATTTGCTTCTTGTTAGAAGGCAGGCTCCAACCCTTCCTGTATTTCGTTGCTTAACTTTGTCTCACATTTGAGACATTCTTATAGTCTTTAAAAGAGCAATACTCTGTATGATGACTTTTCCTCCTTCCCAGCATGACTTATTACAATGAAAGTTTTCAGTCATAACCAGCACTTTATAAGGTAGGTTTTGTTTTAATTTTGTTATGGTCTTTTAAATGATTATATAACTAGTTATCTGTTACTATCAACAGGTCATTTGCTTTCATAGATTTGAGCATATGGCATATAAAATCAAACAACACATTTTGTTTGTTTTTCTTACTGTCTGACATTCCCCATGCAGCTTGAATGTACTCACCTGGATGGTGATGCTTAAGTCTGTTCTTGGCAGCAACTGAAGTATTATATATAGAACTTGCAAGGACTTTATTAGTAATACTTTACAGTTGCTTTAAGGATAAGGAAAACGGAAATCTAGGAATGGCAGGGGCCAGTGGGGACAAATTATTTTGTCTAAATGGCCTGAGCTTAATATGAACTTCAAATAGTAGGAGGAAAATCCTATGCATTATATAGGATAGTGTCATTTAACTGAGCTGGCAACTGTGAAAGAAAGAAGTCAACAGCACCACTTAAATATTCTCAAATGAAGTATCTTTTGTTTCTCAATTTTAAGATATTTTGATATGCCTTCAGCTTCAAAGAAGCAGAGAAAAATAGAACAAGGAGCACTGAAGCTGACATTGGTTTTGTCAGGTGACCATTTGCTGGACAGCATCATCATCTGCTCCGTGTCCCACTCAAACCACCTTCAGCCCAGCTGTACTCAGTTTAATTGTTTAGGAACAGGTTGTAGTATTATGCGAAAAGGGGTACGTAAATATTTCCTCCAGAGTCTTTGACAGTTACGAGAAGTAAACACGTAGTTGACTGCCTAAAATCAAGGATGGTGTTGCCTTGATATTAATGCAGTATTAATGAAATGAGCAGTTCATACCCACTGAGAAATGGATTTGCAGCTTCATCTCTCTGTACATATCTTTTTATGACATTTGAAGTGTATATATAAAAATATACATCCTATAAAGTTTTTCATATATCATATAAGTATATATCGTACCTTTTTTGAAAAACTGGTTTCTCACATTGAGGCAGGAGAACATAATGCTTAGCAAGCAATTATCCTATTTTCATGGCACCTCTTCAGCACTGTACTCAGTTTGCCATATTCAGCCCTCTTATGGTGGTCTGGATTAAAACATACTCTGCTTTGGAGGACAAAGGTACTGGCTGAATCTTCTTACTGAACTAGCTTGAATACATTGGTAACAGCCACAGTCAATCATTCCTGTTTCTAAAATCGGTAGCATGGTGGAACTCTACTGAAAGATGAAGAATTAGTGAAAGATATGAAAAAGGAAGACACTGAGGAAAACAAGTTCATGCATGCTCTAAGCACAAACAAACACTTGCATTTCTTTTTGAGATGCACGTACAAGGACATTAATGGAAACTATTTAGAAGAATGAGCTGTAGAACCAAATAGACAAGAAATTAACTTTTTCTAGAAATCACTGCAGTAACAGAGTTCACCTGTTGGGGCAGGAGAGATATTGTATGTATCTGTGATGAGCAACGGATACTTTTCTGAAGGCTTCAGAGCAGACTACATAGTATTCAAAAGTCCAAATACTGATCCAAATTATCTATATTCCTAACACTGCAAATGTGTGGTAATTTGAAATTACATCAGGGCCAAGTATAGGTACACTGTATTTTACCACAAGATTTTAAGGTTTGATGCAGATGGCTCTAATCAAACCTAGTACTTTTCTGACTATTTTCACTTCCAATTCCCAATCACTGAGGAATATAACATTGCAGAGAAATAGGAACTTAACTCAAAGAAGGTTTTGTTTCAGACAGGAATGAGAAAAAAAGACTCATATGGGTTCTGATAATGGAATGGAGGCATTGAACATTTGTTTCCTTGCGGTAGCGTATCAGTGTGTGGAAGACACTGAGAATGACTGCCAAAGAGCCTAATAGCTGAAATAGCTGTTGAACAACAGTGATATTGCTAAGGACTCAGGACTTTACAGGCTAGGAAGTAAGTTCAGACAGGATCAGGTGCAGAGATGAACTACAAGAAAGGTTTGAGGAATAGAGACTATTTTGTAAAAGGAGTCCAAGAGAGCCAGGCTTGGGCAGCTGAGCACATCACTGGCAGAGAAGATAAGTCAGCTCTCCAAGGATGCACAAGAAGGGAAAGCAACTGAGAGAAAAAAAAAACAAACAAAAAAAAACCCAAACCAAACTGAACCACTGCACAATGTTGGCATGAAACCAAAAGTGTGTAAAGCACCCATGAATACAGCAAGACTGGAAATCAGAGACTCTGTTCATTACCCAACAAGTGGAGCTGGAAATCAGACTTTGCTCTTTAGTGTTTCTATCACAAAGCAAGAGCAGGGAACGGGTCTAATCCTCCCAGCCAGTTCCTTCCTTCTGTGCATGTTTGCTAGCATTTAGTAACTAAAATCCTCCCCCCCCCCCCTTTTTTTTTTTAGTATGTCGACCACTACTTTTTGTTTAAATGGCACGGTGTGGGCAATTAAGCCCTCTTTGTCCAGATTTACATTGCAGTCCCCAGCAGACAATAGGAATACAAATCAAATAGTTGTTCTGCTGTACGATACTGTCATTAAGCCATTGCAATCCTGAAAGACCCAATGAAGAACCACACTCCGTTGCATATAATGATTCAGGTTATTTTAGTCCAGCACTAGACTGAAGTTACAGGCAGAGAAACATGGTAGGCAGCTAGAAGATAAGTACAGTATAAGGTGATGCCACTATCAATAAACCACTTGAGGGAAAACTTATTGTCTTTTGTATCATTCTAAAACTGCCCCACACCTAAAAAAAAAGTCAGAGTGGACATATCATACACATCAGACTGGCCCACTGCCTAGACTACTGAAGCACTAACACTAAGAAAGACATCTTTATTTTTTACATCATTAGTCTCAACAGTAAATCTGCAGGATATTTTTTAATTAGAAGCAATATATTTCAGATAGATAGTTGGAAAAGGCTTTCATTGTATATGTACCAGAAGCTGAGATTTTTGTCAACAATGATAAGTCAAACAGCTTACAGTGAAGCAGCATRGTAACAACACAGAGCTGTAGAAAACATTTTGCTGCATGGAAATTGTAACACTTTATAAGCAAAAAATAATGGGACTACTTACAAGAAAAAGACTCAAATCCTGGATTGATGAGGCAGYACAAAGGGAGGAATAAAATGCTATGGAGGGAGCACATAGTGTGAAAAATGAAGTTGTATTCTTTGAAGAAAGTATGTGTGTGTGTGTGCGTGCACCCATTTCTGAGTGACAGAATTTTTAAATGGTCCATCTCTGTCTTGCAGAACAAACTAAATATATTTTACCTTGTTGTGAATTTCTGGGCTTAATGCTCTTAGTACAGGGGAAAATGCTATGCAAGGTGTCCTTTCTCTTTAAAAAAAATTAATATATCCCTTCCTCCATGATGAATGGAAATCTAACATGAAGGAGTTCTTAACATCTGTTTATCAGAATACATTGTTGATGTTATTACTTAGAAATGAAGCATTCATTATTATTTCTGTTCATCTATTTCCTCACTGTATTCACTTCTTTCTCAACTACTTGGACTGCAAGATCTTTGGGACAGGAACTTGGGTTTCTTTATTAGACTGTCACCAAACTCAGCAAGACTCTGGGCTCTGAAAATGTTACAGCTGCACAAAACATACTGTTACCACTAAGGTCTTTCTACATTTTAGGTAATTCATATCTCCATCAGGCCCTCTGCTTTAATATAAAATGTATTCTCATGAGTATTATTTTCTTTCCAGCATCTCAGACCAACCATGAACTATTTTGACTTAGCTCTTCACATTTTTTCCCACAACTGATAGCCTCACCASCCAGCATTAGCATCTTACATGGAATGAAGCCAGTAACCTGCATGTTTGGTAAAAGGAAAATTTGCTCTTCAGCTCATTAAAGTAATTCAGTTTGGATCTACACCAGAACTAGTCTGATCAGAATTTAGCCTGACAGACTTAGTTGTCAAGGGTATTGTATGTTTGGGGACAGGCTATTACAATGCAAAAACAACACAGCAAGTACCATTTGGTTTACTTGGCATTTTACCAGTTGTTAGCATCAATTTTCATGCAGCAGAGGCCAGTTGAAATTGCTGATGCAAGAAGTGCTAATTTTCTTGATGTGAGATGAATAGGACATTTTAAATTTAGTACTAAAGTAGAGAATAATTTAGTCTCTGTTGTAGAAGAAAATGCTAAAATAAAAAAACAGTTAATGCAGAATTAACTTGTCAGAGCTGTAACTGCCCATGAATCACAAAAAGGGAATGTAATCAATTAATATCAGTTAATATCATATGTCATGAGTAGATGAAGCAATGGAGAAAATAACATTGCTGTAAAGGCCTGTGGCAAACTTCCAAAATAATCTTCTTCCCTTCTGGTGTCTTTGCCTAGGTATGTTTTGCAGATTTCTTCTTAATTTGGTAGTGTTTATCTTGAACTTGGAAGTCACAATTCAAGCACACCCAATTCCTGAGTTATATGAAATCACAATTCAAACACACCCATTGCCTCAGTTGTTTGTTGGCTTAGCTCTAAGTTTGTCTATCCAAAGCTTAAGTAATCAGAACCAAATGGTAGTTTCTGCAGGGAGATGTTGTTATGCCCCCATCTCATCTAACCATCATCTTGTCTTGCCCTGGCACCAGAGCTCTACTTTACACATATTTCATTTCTCACTTTAAACCATTCATCTCTAACCCTACACAGTGCGTCCTCTTAATTTAATTTTGTTGTTAATGCATGAGAGAGATCATTTGAGTTTCTATTTCCTACGCTGGTATTTCTGGCCCTGCTGAGCTCCTTTCGCTTAATGACAATTCATGGTCACGGAGTGACAGTGAGATCCCCACCAAACACAGTGAAGTCAGCACATCTTCTACTCTATCTGCATCTTCTCCTGATTGCAGGTGCTCTGCAAAACTTAGACATGCTGTGGGACTTGCCTTTTCACTGCCAAGAACCTGCTCTTTTCTCCCTAACTCTCTCAAGACTCAAAGCTTCTTCTCAATAATATCTCTTCCTCTCTGAAATATTGCCATAAAACCATCCTTGTTCAAACTACAGTGTAAGGTTAGGGGTGCAGTGATTATAACCTTCACTGTTTTTTAAATCCTATATATGCTAAATCGTCCATACTAATCTAAATGCAGTTTACAGAGCTGTACATACACAAACTGCACACAGAGTAGGAAAACAAATATTTCTATGCAAATAATCTGTAAATACGAAGTCTACAATTATTTTCTAGCTCTTCTGTGGCAAGAAGGCGTATTTATCTTAATTTTGTGAGTCTTCTGGATTGTCTTCAAACTTCATTTGTTAGCCTATTTAGTTTTTCTGCTTAAGTAACAATTTTCATTCCTGGGTTGCATTTTGTTGGCCAGGCACCAGGTTAATAATTTAACCCTTTTAATCCTTTGTTTCAGCCATAACTTTTATTTTGAGGAGTGAGGAATGTGCAGTGAGGAGTGAGGAATGTATTTTAACATCAAATGCATATTTATTTAATTAATTTCCAGGTAGAAGGATCAATGCAATAGTTGAGATCATCTGGTATGTGTTTGCAAGATACAGCTATGATTTTCCATCTTGGAACTCATCCAGTCAAAGAAATCCCTGACTTACGAAATTTCAGGGTATAAAGCAGGCAAAGCAGTCTGACATCAGATGGCAATGTATACTTTTCATTATTTATCACTAGCAGTTGCAGCTGCTTCTGAAGATACGTGAAAGGACCTTTTAGTAGACTTCCTTCCCCAAACTCTCACTACTCAGAAAAATAGTAAAAGGAAAGCATATGACAGAATATTTCAGGCTGCTATGTAATGACAGGGAAAGGTTGCTCTGGTGATCTACTATTTAAAACTGAATTCTCCAGCTACTTTTCACAGGTCAGATAAACTCTTTGTGCCTTAGTTTCCCCATCTGGAATAACAGTACATACCTTTTTCACTGGGGAACTGTGCACTTTAATTAATCAACAATTGTAGATTGCTATATAGAGCGGAGCAAACAATCTGGAGTGAACAGTTTATTCAATAAATTTAGCCTGCTTGCAGAAAATCCTCAAGCAGATGGTGGTTTTACCAACTTCAGTGGAAGAGAATAATAATCACCCCAGTCTGAATATTTCTGCTTTGTCTTATTTCACTTACAGAATCTACAGCCCCAGGGAAATATTTCTCAAGGAAGAGGAACCCTTTCTTTACAGCAGCCTAAGAACCGCCTTCAAAAACCCAATGCTCATGGGACTGCTGGAGCTCCCTCTGCATGATTCCCAAGCAGGTAGGTGGAGGAGCCTTCCATATGCAGTTTGACTGATTGAAGACCATGGGGGACTGTCCACACTTCAGGGAAGATTTTACCATGTCCAGAAAGGCTTTTTAACCATCTTGTCTTGGCTGAAAGCTTCTGATATTTGGATAGCCTTTCTTTGTCATCAGGAACTGAAACGTATATTTTCAAGGATAACAGAAAGATAGCCAATCCAGAATGCTTTTTACTTTGAAATATTAAAAAATTCTATCTATCATGCAATTTAACAGTGATGTACCACATAAATTCACTGCTTCCTATTCAAAAGAAGAGTTATGTTTTGTTATCATAGAATTTAACTTATTCGAAGCATTGTGCGTCATTGTATTTTGCTTTATTTTTTAATTTGTATTCCCCTGAAGACTAACTTAAGGTTCATATGAATTTTCAGAAAAATATTTTATAAAATACAGTGTTGTGCTAGTCACTGCATAGCAGCCAACACATCAAAATAATGACTGTGTACTAGGTTATATGGATTATATTTTGAACTGCAATTAATAGGTTGGCAAGAGCCCAATCACATACTATTTGACAGCTAATGGTTTGTGTGATGGTGTGGACTGTTACAAATAAGCATTCAACCTCTGCTCTGACACAGAAAGTAGACAAGATGTTAGCTTACAGCTAGAGGATATAAAGGATTTTGCTGCTGGGCTTTAGTTTAGATGGGCTTTAGCTTCTTAAGTCTGAAACTGGATTACCTTTCTCTACCTTTATTTCTTCTGTCTACGGTGAACTATCTAGCCCTAGAAGTACCTAAACCCCACAGAAGTCCCTATACTTGATATAGGAAGCCTGGGCAACCACTGCCTTTAGGTCCTGGTTTTCCTTCAGCAGCAAGGAATGCTAAATGTCTGATCCCAAATCTTGTGATAAAATAAGTCCTGAGCCTCTCTGTGTGTCAGCTCGTGATAGGAAATGTAGACATTTCCTTTACTTTTCAGGCTTGATGTGAAGTTACACTAGAGATTATGACATGCTCAGTGCCTATGGTGATACACATCATATTGAGGTATACTTGAGATCAAATGACAAAGCAAACATGCTTATTTGAGTTGCAGATGGGAGAAGGAGTTAGTTAAAGACACGTCAGTTAAAAATAAGACTTGGAAATATATTTTGACCTGAAGTTCTTCCTCACAAGCCATCTGTAAAGGAAAAGTTAATTACTAATAAACATAATTAGCAATTATGAGTGAAACTAAACGGATGTTTTGTTTCACAGATTGCTTGAAAAAAAAGGCCTCATGGCCAAACACCATTGGTAAGATTAGCATTGTCAGTGTTTATTTTGAGAAAGCTTGATAAAGGCAAATATGGCTGTCTTTTCCGGTCAATGCAACACATSTTACTGACTGATAGCTTTATTTCATGCAAGTATAAAATGCAATCTGATAAAAAAGCAAGGAAATGTGGCTTTCAGGAAGTGACTTCCAAGAAAAAAAGAGAAAGGAAGAGGGGGGTAATCCCGTACATTGTTTCACTGCTGTTCCTCCAAGCATCATGAAATGTACAAGTTACTGCACCCAAAATTACCAGCTACTGTATGAATTTATACCTCATTAACACCAGAAAGCGTAATTCTTGGGCTGAGCAGAGCCACTGTCTGGGAAAGCAAACTCTGGGAGTAGTGAGGTGTAGAGTTTTCTGCTTTCACTGCATACTTGAAGTAAAAGCCAGTCAGCACTTGACATGGGTGGTTAAACTCAGCATGGAAAGGTGGAAAAAAACTTCCCAGGGAAGTCAACCCATGCTATCATTTCTCTGACCAGTTCAAACTTTTCTTTCTTAGGCTCTAAAATGTGTCTGGATTTGTTCCTTAAAACTCCTGATGAAGTGCATTTGATTAGTCTAATTAAAGCAAAATGAAACCTTTTTTCTTTATTGATTTTGGAAAGATTTAGCTTAACAGCATTGTCTCTAGAAAGAAGACAAAACAACACATTAGGACATCTTTGATTTTCTGTGTAGTCATATCATACTAGACAAAGTAAAAGTTAACTTCTCGTAACCAGAGTCAACCACCTCCAAGAAACAGACTGTCATTCATTTTACTATTCCATACGCTGCAGTGTTGTCTTAGAATGCTATGACAGCTTCAAAKCAAGCTATTGAAATGATGTTAATGTATTTTGAGACTGCTCATATTTATGTGGGTTTTGTTGAATTAAATTGTTTGTATTAAAAGGTTATTTGAAAAATTCATTATGAACTTCTGTGAAAAGCTCCCCATAGGCTTTGAAAGTGTCCTGGTTTKGGCTGGGATAGARTTAATTTTCTTTCTAGTAGTTGGTATAGTGCTATGTTTTGGATTTAGTATAAGAAGAATGTTGATAACACACTAATGTTTTTAGTTGTTGCTAGGTAGTCTACGTCCCAAGGACTTTTCAGCTCACATGCTCTGTGAGGTGCACAAGAAGCTGGGAGGGAGCATAGCCGGGACAGCTAGGCCAGCTGGCCAATGGGGTATTCCATACCATATGATGTCATGCTCAGCATATAAGGGTGGGGGAAGAAGAAGGAAGTGGGGGACATTTGGGGTGATGGTGCTTGTCTTCCCAAGTAACTGTTACGCGTGATGGAGCCCTGCTTTCCTGGAGATGGCTCAACACCTGCCTGCCCATGGGAAGCAGTGAATGAATTCCTTGTTTTCCTTTGCTTGCRTGYGCGGCTTTTGCTTTCCCTATTAAACTGTCTTTATCTCAACCCACGAGTTTTCTCACTTTTATCCTTCCGATTCTCTCCCCCATCCCACCTGGGGGAGAGTGAGCGAGYGGCTGTGTGGKGCTTAGTTGCCGGCTGGGCTTAAACCACGACAGAAAGTGAAAACACCTGAGTAGCTTTTAGAAAAGAGGGCTGGTTTTATATCTGCACCTGCGTTTTTCAGCATTTTCCCTTTCACACTGCTGACAATGGTCTGACTGGACACAGAGGCGAAAGTTGATTATACAGGAAACCCTGGACAATACCCATTTGTTTAGTTYCTGTCCATGAGAAACAGAGAAAACAATCTTTGGTCGGGCCTTCTAGTATGACCCGTAATAGGTGAAGCTGTGCTTTCCTGAAGGAAAAGTCATGACATTATCCTGAAGCTGACAAGAGTCATCAATGAGATTCTTCACCAAGGTGCACTTTTTTTTTTTTCCTTCTCCCTGAGTCTCTCTTTTTATCCCTGTTTTTCACCATAGAAGTTGGCAAGATGTAACTTTCATCTTTATTCAGTCTTAGAGCATTTTATTTGCATTTTAAAAGACACTCAGAGAAAAAATAGTATTCTTTATCACAATGGGAAAAGCTRAAAAAAAAGGTAATGGAGGCATGCATCTGCTAATGAAATGGACATTTTGAAATTATTTTTGAAATTGCTAAATATACAAATACCAAATAGACAACGACACTTCATACATCCTAATTAAGATAATTTTTCTCTGGATTCCAGATGTTTAAAAAAAAGAAAAAATACTCCAGGCAAAATTCTGGTTTAGGTAACATTGGTTTAAATCAGTGATTTAGTCATATTTACTTAACTAAATCCATGTGAACAAACCTAGTTGTCATTCTTTGACAGCATATGTCATGTTAGATAGGCTGGACATAGATATAGGATATGTGTCCCATGTTAGACAGATAGCCGAGGAAAGACTTAAATTTATGATTTTTCTAAAAATTTCTTCTGGTTGATTCTATTTAAAAATGAGCCTAAGCTTTATTAAGTGAACAGCTAGTGTTAATTTAGTCATAATTTAAGGTCTGGAGAGAAGAGAATATGATGAAGATGATGAAGAACTAGACAGTGTGAGCCAATGTGATCAGCAGTTGTATGTCAAAAGCCAAGAACACCTTTTAATTCCTGGTCAGTTTAGAAAACATAAGAGCTAGTACATCTACATGGCTGATTGTGGTGTGGTGTTGCCATAGCTGAACTCACTTTGGTGATGGAAAAAGTCTACTTGAGTTGACTAATCTACCACAGCATCACTGGCAATACTTTATGGATCATGTGGTGCCATGCCTTGACTTCCGGAGGCAGCCACCTCTGCTCTACATGACATTCATTTCCTTAATGAATTTGTTTTCTGCTTGCTGTATAAAGTATGTCTAAGGTGTGGAGAAGTGTCATTTCTTATACTTGAGTCAAAGTCTAAACTGGCAATGTTTGTGTCCTGGTTTTGGCTGGGATAGAGTTAATTTTCTTCCTAGTAGCTGGTATAGTGCTGTGTTTTGGATTTAGTATGAGAATAATGTTGATAACACACTGATGTTTTAGTTGTTGTTAAGTAGTGCTTACACTAAGTCAAGGACTTTTCAGCTTCTCATGCTCTACCAACTGAGAAGGCTGGAGATGCACAAGAAGCTGGGAGGGGACACAGCCGGGACAGCTGACCCCAACTGACCAAAGGGATATTCCATCCCATATGATGTCATGCTCAGCATATAAAGCTGGGAGAATAAGAAGGAAGGGGGGAACGTTTGGAGTGATGGTGCTCGTCTTCCCAAGTAACCGTTAGGCGTGATGGAGCCCTGCTTTCCCGTAGATGGCTGAACGCCTGCCCGCCCATGGGAACTAGTGAATGAATTCCTTGTTTTGCTTTGCTTGCATGTGTGACTTTTGCTTTACCTATTAAACTGTCTTTATCTCAACCCACGAGTTTTCTCACTTTTTCTGTTCTGATTCTCTCCCTCATCCCACCGGGAGGAGCGAGCGACTGGCTGTGTGAGGCTTAGCTGCAGGCTGGAGTTAAACCATGACAGGTTGCAAGCACTGCATGGTTCTGGAATATAGGCTATTCCTCAGGGATTTTCCCACCACTGTGTGATGTCTTCTGCTTCACATAGACTAAAGCTTGGAAGCATACCTTCTTCCATTATTATCTTGTCTTCCTTCTCTCTCTGTAGACAGTTATTTTTTTATTCGTCTGTTGACCTGTGCATTGACCGTATGACAGACTGCACAGTCTCAGAAAACCCTTTGTCTTGCTCACCCATATAAAGCAACTGAGCACTGTTCTGGAGCCCAGCAGTCCTTGGAATCTTATGCAATGGATATAATAAAGCTACTTTTTTCTTTAGAAAGATATTGAAAGTTAAMATGGATGAATTAATGCATAGCAATTGCATAAAAATCCACATTCTCAGGATTAGACTTCAATATAGTTGATCTTTAGCAATAAGGTACATACAAGATATCTTAGCCACTGTAATTTTCTATTAACACAGCTGAAATATGGTGGGTCTAATTTTGTCACTTGTTTGTTTTTGTAAGAAGTTTTTGAAATTATTTAGGCTACACACAAAAAATAAAAACTCTCCATACAAAGGTCCCCTGTTTAATGTCTTTAAACCTAGCACTAAACTTACACTTACAGGACCAAACAATGTTATTTCTTGTGGAGGATTTTCAGAAGGACAGTCCAAGAAGTCTGTGTTGTATATATCTGGGACCCTGGAGACACAACAGAAGATCAAAGCAAGTAGTAAATAACAGGTGAAAATCTCTGTTGTCCTCACAACCTATAAATTCCAGGTAAAAGTCTATTAAAAATGATGAGTGTGGTCCTAAATATTCCTGGTAGTGCTGCGTAGTTTTACTAGTATAGTACATTACAGGTTAGGCTATATTATGTTCACAAGATATGTTACATATTTTGTTTTCTTTTKGGATATTCTTCTACTAGTTCATGTTCCTGTTTGGAGAACCTCCTGAATGACAAAATAAAGCAAATTTCACTGCTTTCAAAGGCCAACTTGACTTATACACCTTTGCTGTTTTATGCTGCTCTGGAGATGAAAAGCAGCCTTTAGGTTGGCATTGTACAGTCAGTCTGGTGTGGTGGAGTCATGCAAAATATATATAAGCTGCATCTAAATGAAAGCTCATATAGGTATATTACATCGTCGTATAATCCAGCATTAAATTTTACCAAAGCTTCATATGGAATAAATATATAGAGATCCACTGATGTCAGTTTGCCATGCTAATTTACTCCAGTTAAAACTGTATTTCTAAGTCTGGGCATTCAACCAACCTTATGTGACTGCCAGTACATTGGCTTTAGTGGAGTTATACTTATTTTGTACTGACTGAAGTGAAAAAAATGGAACCTGAGACATTGTAGAGATACTGCCTTTTTCACTGAGCCTCAAATCAAAATGTAACTAATTTTAACCTCTGTGTTTCTAGGTAAACTTTTATTAGAGATTTTCTTTTCTGGTTTCTAGGGGTCTGGCTCTGGAATAGCTCCTAACCCCTTATTCCAAAAGCACCATCATCTGCATCCTTTGTTGCCAGAATCTTCTCCCCAGATTTCATAAAATCTGTGGCACAATTTCCTTTAGGCATTGTCAGCTCCATTGTGACATTCGTTTAATGGATTGCAGATATTTCTATATGCTTTCTAACACCTAACAATTGTGTTSCCCACTATGACTTCCTATCTATCTGCCGAGAAATCCTGTGGCACCTCTGCGTAAGGRTTCTTGTATATTGTAT
This sequence comes from Oceanodroma leucorhoa, assembly GCA_030449065.1. Lineage (NCBI taxonomy): Eukaryota > Metazoa > Chordata > Aves > Procellariiformes > Oceanodroma > Oceanodroma leucorhoa. The sequence goes on from JASVER010000043.1 coordinate 6,194,785, forward strand.
ATTCTTGAAAAAGTAGGACTTGATATTCATACAGTCTTTGTGGCATTACAGATAAATGGAAATCTGTGAAATCACAACTGGAACAAGCAAGCACAAATTATAAAAGCATTAGCACAATCTGCAGTGCTTATCCAAATGATACCCAAAAAAGACCTGCACAGAAATCAAATCGGGTCACTAATCAGGAAACTCAGGCAGTACAAACAATTTACAATGGTGGAGATCCCAGAGAGCACACTAAACTTACAGTATAGTTAATCAAGAGGAGAATAAGGAAGTACTAGAAATATTTCCGAAAAAAGCAAGTSTCTCTGCTGTGGTTGATATATTTAGAAACACAAAATAATTTACGTAGTGTTTAGGTAAGTGATCAAACTCTTCGATTATTTTTGTTCCAAATTTTCCTTCATTTGGAAGTTTACTTATATAAGTAAGATGCCGTGGAGATTTTTTTTTAAAGTTACTATTATTTTATATTGAAAACAATACTATAGTAGGTCACGGCATCCCAAACTCAGACCCTTTTCTGCAGAAACTCTGAGAGTAATCCCTAGATTCTGAGTGGCTATGAATCCATTGAAAGGGTTTCTTCTTGTAAACATAAAACACCTGCAAATGCAAAATATTATTGTCTACAAAATTGCAGGGATATTTTTAAATTTCAACATGTACTTAAACTATGCTAGGTTTGGGACTATGGATATAGAAGGGCTTACCTGACACACATTTGAATATGCAAGAATTGGAAACGGAACTTAGCAAATGAACTTGGCAACTGAACTTTGCAAAATCTTTGCTTGCAGCATAGAAGTAATCTTTTGCTTTCATTTTGATTTTTACCTTTTCAAATAATACGGAATATTATTCTATCAAGTGAGAATTATTATGGTTATATAAAACATCTATCTGTGGGTTTCTTCTGCATGCCTCTAACATTTCATAGGTAGACAAATAAGAGTGAAGAACGTACATTTTGCAAAGCTTGTTCTACAATGAGATTGCATGTCACATGGCAAGACATTTAGTAATATTATGTTGAATGTAGTTTTGGCTGGATTAGTATAATTTTATGAATCATGATTTGKTTTGATTTCTTTAAGAAAAAAATCTGAATAGAAGCATTTTGCACAGTGTTTTTGGAAGACAGCTCTATTTTAGAGCCTGATGTCATAGATTTGGAGGTTTTAATAGTTAAAATGATCATTCTGAAATATTGAGTGATTAAAAACTTATGTATTGGGTCTAAAATATAAACTTTGTGTGAGGTTTGTATGTGAAGACCCTTTTCTACAAAATATTCTTAGAAACTTTAATTGCAGAAGCAATTTCCTTTTTTTTTTTTCTTACTACTCAGATATTTGTAAACATTCAGTGTGAAGACAACTAAAGGTGCTGTGAAGGGAGATGGGAAATAACGGCCAGCCAGTAATTTTCTCATGCTGAGTCTTGGAAACAAGAGCATAAAAGCCCATAGTTGTAATTGTGATCCATGAAGGGTTATTGTTGTGGGGAGCTATTTACCCCAAAAGTTTCTCACGGTTTCAGGCATGCATTTTGCAAGAAACAAGCTAACAGAAGACCTTTAAGGCATGAATAAAATTGGTAGGGAAAAAATGTTTATCAGAAATCTATGATATTTACTTTGTCCTGAGATTTGAAGGGAAAGGAGCTATTGCTCAAACAATGCCCAGAAATTGTTCCCATTTCAGTTCTGCTCAGTTTGATAAACAACATTTCCTAGTCCTCAGTGCGGTGATAGCTCAGCTTCTCAAGATAGGTAATCAGGCTCAGTTTCAGTAACATAAAATGCTGGATTTTTATCTTTAATTAAAAGGAGGTAACAGAATATATCCTGACAGATTTCAGTGTGCTTATCAGCAAAAGACAAAAGTATATCTATATTGCTAACAGGCAACTGGCATGAGGATTGTTGATTTAGTGCTGTCAAGGAGTTTCCACTAGCATTATGTTTTCTATAAGCAAGTTTCTTATTTAAAGAGGCATCAGAGRAAGAACAGCTCATTCCTGAAGGAAAGTAGGACTTTGCCTTCTGTCTCACCGGGGCTGCTTGAGGAGGATGCCAGCCTGCCCTCTTTCATAACTTCAAAGAGGATAAAGTCCATTACAGTCTAAAGAACTGCCTAAAMCAAGAAAGTTTACACTTTTCTTAGATGTTTCTGTCCTACATGAGAAGATTAACACAGTGCAAATAAATAACATTTCTTCATAAATAGTGTCTTTCAAGTACTCCGTTCAATTTAAAATTTGATTGTTTCTTTTTGCTTCTGCTGCTTGTAACTCAAAAGATAAATATAGTCATGCAATATCCAAACAAGTGTCAAGCCATACTGAAGAGTGTGTTGAGAGCTGCACTCAGAATATCATTAAAAACTCACTACTTTACAAATTGCTTCAGTTTATCTTCTGAGAAAAGTAATATCTGTAATAAAGAAAGTGGTATGGAAACCAATGTTAGCAGAACTGTACTTTCATTATTATCTGCTATAAATATGCTCTCACGGTAACAACAGTTTCCCTCTGTATTTAGCCCCATCAATTTTATTTTACTAGGATTTGTACAGGTGTTATTTGCAAATAGGCATGTGTATAGGCTTTGCTCCCTTTGCTAACCATGCCCATATACCTGAAAATAATGTCTGTGGAAAGACAGTGACTATTTAAACTCATGACTGTGCCAAAAAAATTGCATGAATCCCAAAGTTCCCCAAAATCCTCATCTGCTGAGACTTGGCAGCAAATACACGCCAAGATATTTTCAGGCATTTATAAAAAGATGGGTAGAAGGGTCATGTTACATTGCAAAGATCAGTAGGGTGCACTGAGAAGCATTAGCATATATGAAGAATGGAAAACACTCATGAGAAGTAACAGAACTCTTAAATGTAGATAAAGGAGAGGTCAGTTAATTTTTAGTTGGGCAGGAGTGAACGTTAGAAAGGTGATGTTAGAAATGGCAAAATTAACACCAAAATCATGTTTCGAATTGTTTCAGTTTGCAAGCTGTTTTTTGTTGTTTTCTGACATTTCTTGCTAAATACTAATACATGTCCCACACTTTCTCCCTCTGATCAGCATACACTTAAAACTGTTACCTATTGTATTATTTCTCACATCAATGTTAAACAAATTCTGTGTTGTCTGTGGCTTCTATGCCAATTSCCGGGGGGGGAAGTTAAGCCAACACAAGCTCTGTTACACTTCAGTCATAAGGAGCTGTAGTAGAAGCATGATCTGCCTCATTGGTTAGCACCATCCTTCCCACACTTCTCCTCGTGTGGAATTCCCCTTTGCTTCCAGCTGCAGGTTAGCCTGGAAATTCAATGCAAGACCTTTAAAAGAGGAGCAAATAAAATGCCCTCCTTCGGCAGGTTACGATTCTGCTCCCACCTGCCACAGTTCTGGCGYAGGTAACAAACAGTACAAATTTCATGCTAGTACAGGCGGATGATGGCCCYGTCCCTTGCAGTGAATCACCTTGAACGCTCGGAGGGAAAGGATCTGAAGACTCTTCCCAACAATTTCTTAGCAGGAGCCCATGTGTAACATCTCACCCAGCTCTGATAGGCTCATTTTAAACTGAGATATATTGACAGTATGGTCTGGAACGTGTCTGGCACTTGTCAAGCACAATACTAGAAGTTTTGTGTTCCTGGTTCTCCCATTTCAGTACCTTTAAACAAGCCTTATGCTCACCAAATAAATAAATAAGTTGAAATACCCCCTGAGAGGTCTCTTGTAGAGATTGAGAGACAGATGCATTAATGTTTTGGTAAGCAGTAGATGAAATGAATGTATACCTGATTACTAAAAGCACACTGGGAAATTGAAACAAGCGATCTGCACTGAGGTGAAAGACTGATGATACTAAAAGCTAAATTGGAGGAAGATTAAGCAGTTTGTGTATCAGTGAGCACTGAAAATCTGAAAACATGCATAGAAATTAGGACAGCAGAGTGAAGTGGCATAAGGGACTCAGCAATATGGCCAGCAAAGGCAGCTTAGGGCTAGATTCTGGCCTTATCTCCAGACACAGATAGTAAACAGGTGCTGGCTTCTCCTCCAGTACAAGAGGCATAGCGTCTCTGTGAGGACCAGTGAGTGTGTTTACGAGTAACATTTATAGTTTGCTCATTGAATCGGTTACGAAAGGRATTCTGGCCCTTACTGGCATTGGCATTTATGAGAGCCACACAAATTAATCAGCTCAATGGTTAGGGATACCAATTAACTTTTGGACCAAACCCCGATGAAGTCAACACCACATCCACTGAAGTAAATGCCAAAATTCCCGTTGATTTCAGTGGTGACAGGTGTTTCTCTTAGCGGGCGCCTCTGTGCTGCAGAGGGATTGTGCTGGACTGCCTGCACCGAGGAAAATGTCTCCTTATGTCCTGCATTCCCTTCGCATGGAAGTGAGTGATGTGGGAGAGCTTCATCCATTCACTTGATTAATAAAGGAGATTACACAGTACAGACTCCAAAAAATGAAGCCAGATAACGAAAGATGTTACATGGATAAGTGAGAAAGAAACCAGAGCTCAGTAGGACCCGTGTCCTGTATTCAACAGAAAATATGGCCAAATAAATGACACCAAACATTCACTGAGGAAAGCAGRATGAAGTAGGCATCTGTCTTGTGGGGAAATTACATGATATGGTGAGCCACTCTAAAACGGACAATGAGGTGTAAAGAAGTTACAAACCAGAGAAAGTCCTGGTCCTGATGTTACGTAACTCAGAACTTTGCAATAAAAGACAGCTCCTCATCAGGCTCTGAGTTAATAATACATTTCAGTTGCATTGCTCCTTGTCTGCCATAGAAAAAAATTGGTGGCAATGTCACCGAAATCGGGAATAAACCTCGTAACACCAATGTAGTGTTAAAAGGCAGGCATTCTTTATTGGYAGCGCTGGGAACATGGGGGATCGCTCCACCACAGCGTGTTCAGTTTGCTGCAACTTTCATCACAAACTTATACAGTAAAATCTTGCATATACATGACATTACATCACACACTTATGCATATGCATAGCTTGTCCCCGCTTCACATTAAAATGAGCTCTCCTCCCACTTGCGCCTGCGCGTTGTTTCTTGGTAGTGGTCGTCAGGGGTCGTGGGGATGAAGGCTAGCGGTTCCTCTTCGTCACCGCTGGTAACCTTTTGTTCGTGCGCAGACTCAGTTWTTCCTTGGCTTTTATCCGAACCGAAGGGTTCGTTTCAACTGGTTTCTTAAGGCATCAGTTGTTTTCCACAATAGCTCATTAATCATCTTCTAATAATTAACAAAGCGTCAGTYCTGTAGGTTCTTAGTTCTTACCAGGAACATCGGGGACCAGTCTTTGTTTTGTAAGTACYRAACACCCACTACTGCCCAACAACTATAATCATGACCCAAAACCCCAAAAKCCAAACACAATTATTCAATTCTAAGAACATTCGCTTCTATCAGTAAGTAATCCTATATGATCATTGAACTACGACTGGTTTTTAACCCAGCCCTGGCCTGGGACCTTACAGGGGACTGTAAAGTGTAGCAGCATCATAGTTTTAATCATTTTGTAGCCTGCAACAGCAATATTTCAGAAAGTGTCAGAAATGATGCAACTCAAGGTGATAGCAAGGACGCGTGTGCTGGGGTAGGTGAATGTTCACAGCACTGGAATAAAAACCTCCTCCAACATGTGAACTCCTGAGACCTGTTGCTATAGAAAAACTTTTAGAAATTGGAGGGCAGGGCAACATCCACTCTTTATCTAATTATAGCTGGCAAATGAAGGGACACAGGGGCTATGCTAAATAATATTTTGAAACTTCTGTCCATGTCATACAATGGACAGAACTGTAAACAGAAATTGGAGAGTGAAAATATCAAATTCCTCATCTTCCTACCCCTTACCCTTACAAAAGAGAGGAAAAGAGAAAGGAAAAAAAAAAAGAGAGGAAGGAAGGGAGAAACAGAGAGAGGGACGGTGGGTGGGAGGAAGGAAGGAAACTCATCTCTGAACGACACAGGGACCAGTCACTGTACAAACAGTGAGAAATACCGGGCACACCCAGTTGCTTTGCTGTCTACAGTCACTTTCTCCGACATCTCCGGTTGCTCCCTCGGTTCTCCTATCGCCCTCAGCCCGTGAAGAGCTCCTTACTGAGCACCCTCAGCCTCGGCGCCTGCCCTGCTCCCTTGCCTCTGGGCAGGGTGGCTTTTAGCCATGCTATGCTATCTGGCGTCCTCTCACCTCTTCCCTCACAGGTATTGCCAGTTTTGCTTGTTAAATCCCACCGTAAACCCATCATTTTCCATGTAGGTTGTGGTAACTGCTTTCACAATGCTTTTTGTGAAATCATATATGAAGGCTGCTTTATAGAAATAAAATGTATGGTACTAGCTCAGTGTCATGGAGATTGTGGAGTCCTGGATTGGAGAAAACAGAGGAAGCACTTGAATCCCTTCAGGCTTGTCAAAGATATTAATAATGTTTGAAAGGGACACCAGCAAAACTAATAAAAATATTTTCTCACTTATGTACAACTTTAAGCTRATTGGAATTAATCAGCAGAGAAAAAAGCTTGTGTTATTCTGTAACATAGTAGCAGAATTGCTGGCAAAATAATGAATGGAATTTAAAAAAGGAAAATTGTTTAATAATAATAAMAAAAATCTTAATTTTGAAAGTTATATAATACAGTTATTTGATGACTTCAAATTATTTTTTTCCTATTTTTGATACAAAAAAYTTCTTCAAAATATACCCTTTCCTTACAATAGCTTCAAATACATTGACTTTTTCCTATGAAGGGAAATTTTATTAGGGAAAAAAAAGCAGATATTATTCTAGAGAGAGGTAAAAAACTTACAGCAATAGGAAGAACAGCAAAAATCAAGAGAATATAATGGTACTGACTTGTATAGCCAATGTGAATAAAAATAAGGAATAGACAACAGAAGAATCAAGGCAATATGAAAATTAATTAATTAAGTGTTGTTAGATAGCATTAGGAAATGAAAATAACCTTGTTTRTATCAACCACTGTAATAAGGARAAGGAAAAAAAAATAATATTCTGCAGTTACAAAATATTCAAGGTGGCCTTTCAAAGTATCCCAGGAAGAGACAAGCAAAGCACCCTATGCTCTCTGCCATTAAGGATGTGGAGCTCCTAAAATTTAATTTACATTTTGTCTGATCTGTATTCTGGAATAGGTCTTAATCAGGTGAAGCTGTTCTGCTTTTGTRTGAGAGCTGAGAAGAGGCTCTGGGTGTCCCTGGTGGGTGCTCAAACTACAGAATAATTTTCATTTTCTGTGACTCTCTAAATATTTGAACAACTTGAGCAAGAATAACAGAGGGATGAACCCCAGAATACTGATTGTCTTTGGGTATTCATTGCAATTGGGCAATTCTTTGGGCATTCATTTAGGAAGTATGAGACCTGGGTGTTTAATTCATCAGTCATCAGGCAAAGTGAGAAAGGAAGCTGGCTTCCCCACTAATATCTTCAGGCTTATGAGAGTCTGAAGACCCAAGGTGGTACCTAAATGTTGGATTTAGTGAATTTAACCTAACAAAGCCTTCAGGAGTATCCAAACTGCAAGATAGGACATCCTGCTCAACATAAAAAAATTAAATCGTAYGTGGAAGCTGGTATTTGTGAAGGAACACACGTATGTCCCATACATTCTCACACACACACATACATGTAATATGAATATATGCCCATCTGAAAGCAGCAGAAGGTAGCAGTAGAGAACTTCTCCTTAGTCATACTATTTAAGTACACACTTATTCAGAAAATTAAGGCCATATATATAGCTGTAAAAACTAGAATTATATAAAGGAGAAAAAAAAGCTGTACTGATTTCAGGGGAAGGAGGGGTGAATTTTAAGGTGTTCAAATATTAAAAGTAATAATTTGGCATTATTTTGGTCAGTCTTACAATTCTTTTCCAGATGACTTCAGGGAATCAGTTTTGAAGACGGAAGCTGCAGCACGGTCTCAAGTGGTGCTCAATGTAGGTGAGYTGCTCCGTTCATATTCTTACCCAGCCAAAAAATTGTTTGATGTTATCATAATTGTATTATTAATCTTTTGCATTGGTAGGTTTTCTTAATGCTCCAGCTGCTGAAGCCATTAYAGAAAGCATGGCTTTCATAAAGCAGTAAGTTTTGTGTTTTGTGGCTTTGACAGAAAGAATTGAAAATTTGACCAAGGGGTATATCAGAACAAGAACTTAGAGGGATTTTTTTTTTTTGCAGCTCTTGTTTTTAGTGGCTTTAAGTAATGGCTTTTGAATGTAAGGCAGTAGTACCATAAGCAAGAAAAGCATTACATAGTTGCTTCATAAAATAGCAGACAATCCAAAAATTTCTGAGGCAGATCACACAGCCCAAACTCAATTCAAATTCAAATTAAATTCTTATAAGCTGAAGCAACCCTACAGATGTTTAATGTTCATCATGTGGCTATGTTTGTTGACGTCTTACTTTTTTCCTCTGATCTCAGCCCTTCTCACCCTGGTCACCTTAGCCACTACAATGTTTCACATCCCTGGTTCTACTCAAAAAAATATTTGATATAGCACTGCTGAAGATGGAGTTGATTCAGTCCTAACAAGCTAGAAAAAGGTTTGAGTACTTACTCTGGTTACACAGTAATTCAGAGGTCTTCTCTGTGTTCCCAGTGTGCACACTTTCTGCTGATAGAGCTTTAGGCAGCGGATGCAGGTACTTTATCTTCTGAGGGCTACGAGATTTGAACAGCTGGTGGATCCCAGTGCACCACTTGAAACCGCCTGCAGCAGCCTGCTTCTGACAGAGGCTTGGACACCCTGCCAGCGACCAGATTTCCTCTGCTCTCCTTCCATCAGCCACAGGACTTCCCTGCTGGAACCTAATGCACTTCCAAGCAGTAACAGAAGAGCAGTGGGAGATGGTTTCATCGGCTACTGAGCAGATTTCAGGATGATCCATCGCACATTCTGGACTCCCAAGTAAAATATAGACTCTGTGTAGGAAAATATTAACCACACAAAACACTTAATGGGAATGATAGCCTTGTCACTGAGAGTTTAGAACGTAACCATCTCTATTCCATTTCACATTACACGTGTGTAACACATGTACACATGTACACATGTAACACATGTAATACATGTAATGTATTTCACATTACACGTATTGTTCTTTAAAAAATGTATTTCTATTGAGGCTTAGAAGATTCTTATCTTGCATCTTACTCGTTGTGGGATAAGAATTAAAAGGAATCACACGTGGTTGTAATGGATTTTCTGCTGAATGTTGTATATTGCTGTCCTGCTGAACATTGTGTGTTGTGTATTACAGTCAAATCAATGGTGCCCAACAGAAGTTTTGTTTCAGGATGATGTTACTTTCAACTGAAGAAAACAGGGACTTAGTAGTTTTAAAACAGAAAATGAGAGATCTTCGGTTGGTATGCTTAAAACTTACACATCAAAGTAGCTGAACAAAATAAGCAGGACCATGTACTGCTATCTCACTTCAAATGCAATGGTCAAAAAGATGTACTGGATGGGAAGGCTGGACTCAGAGTAGTGAGACAGACAAGTGCATTACAGGACTTTTCCTTGTTCTCTAAAAGCCATCATCCCAGTCACACCTGGGGCATTATCAGCAGAATTCTTATTAACAGCTAGATTGGCATTAAATCCATTATTTCATTTAGGCTACTCTAGTATGACCTACTCATATAAACAATGATCTGCATGATCACTTCATTGATCTGTCTACCTCTGTTTCTCATCTGACTTTGACTGAAATCTGCTAAAACCACATTGATTGCCATGGCAGTTGATGGTGCAGAGATTTATAAAAAGACAAGGAGATATATAAGAAAACCCAGCTAACACCAGAATTTCATACACCAGTGTAACCTTCCTAAGCTTCATTGCAGAAGCTGCTGGACTCACATGCATTCTCACATAGGCTTGCAATAAACAGTGACCCTGCAATGCTTCTGTAAATCATGCCATCATCCTGCCTGAGGAATTTAAATCACTTAAAGCACACTAACCAGGGGAACTATTGCTGTGCTATAAACCCATGGCTTCACATCTAGAAAGAGATTAGTGTGTCATGAAAATCCCCCACTGGAATGTGATTTTTTTTAAATACTTCTAACTTTGTATGTATGGGGGAAAGACAGGGGGAAAGTCAAAGGGTTTAAATCATAAAGGAAAATAATATTAAAGCACATTTAACATTAGTAATTACAAAACAAAAATGGCTACTTGTACATGTCTAGAAACAAATGATAACTTCCACAGTATAATGACATCCAGAGCAGGTACTAGAAAACTGGAGAAGGAATCAGCTGGGTACACAGCGAAGGCTGAGAAAGATGCCTCGAACACGTCAGCAAATGAAGAGTTCCAGGTAGGGAGATTCTTCCTTTGTTTAATGAAGGGAAGTTGGACTTGCTTTTAGTTCTTTCATTCTATTGTACAGAATTAAAAAAAAAAAAGCCACGGGCTGCATTCTGTTGTCAGTTAATCACAACCTCTAGTTACCCTAGATTTATTAACTCAAATTAAATCCCCTTTTTCATTCATCTATTCCTCTGTAATACCAGCAGAGGTATTATGGCATGCCTGTAGCAAAGTAGCATGCCTACTTTGACATCAGGCTATGCTAGGTGTGTGCAGTATTGAACAGTGGCCAGTTTAAGCTATACACTCTTTTTTGCTGGAAAAACACTCATGCAAAATCTTGTCTAAGTATTCCTTATACTTAGATCCACTTTTCACAGAGAAGGTTCAAATACCACTAGGTGAAGAGCCATGGAGCACCACTTTATCTAAACCTCTTTCATGCACGTTAGTGTATCAGTGACACAGATACTGAAGACCACTTTCTGGAAGGATTAGACTTTGCTCAGAGTAGGCTTTCCTTAAACATATTTATACGAGATGTGCACAGCGAGTGGGACTGCAAGTCATTATTTTTTCTTATTTTATTTCAGTCTTATCAAGTGTCTAAGAGTAACCCAGTCATCAGTCTCATAACTGAGATATTTTTACTATTAGTTATAAAAAAAATATTAAGCGTTTTGGTTTTCCAAGATTGCGTGAAGTACCATCAGCTTGATGGGGTATTATTCTGCCAGAATGCAGTTACAATGTTTGCTTTTAACTTGCATGCCCATGTTTTTTTTCAGGGAAGAGACAAGTAAAAGAGTATAAATCAAGTAATGGTGAGAGAAAATCCATTTGTTGGAACTTAACAAAAAAATCTCATCACAGATATGAATTTTAGGAAAAAACACTTCTTATTTCAGAATTTATCTCGCAAAGATCAAAGAATTTCACTGAATAATACTGAAACATTATTTTGCAAATCGTCTTTAAGTTTTATGATACAATACTTATAAATACCTAAAATGCTTTGTAACAGATTAATAATAATGATACAATGTTTGTCACAAAAAATTAATGAAATTTCTTCCAGCAAAATATGCTTAGTCAAATGAATTAATGTATTCAACAGCAAAACATATCTCAGAAAATTTTGAACTAGCTCTGTCAACCTTGCTCAGTACCAATAGTCTACCTTGGCTAAGTACTCATAAACTAGACCTTTGTAACAGGATGATTTAATATGTAAGGACTATGACAGTCTTATACATGTGGGATCTGTAATGGAGCTTCAAAACTTTTTCACACTTGCTGTTTTAAATCAGAAGGTCTTGCCATTCCCACCATCTTTAGGGGTATGAGATTACAATAAAACATGATGTTGACAGATGTTGTTAGAGACATCAGATAATTTTGTACAACTTGTGGTGTTAATTACCATTCGATAACTTTTAACCCAAACAGTTTCTCTGCTGGTGGTACTCAGAAACACACAAATAGGATTCTCTACAGAAAACACACTGTAATTCAAATCCTTACTTTAGGTTGTCACAAATACGAGTTGTTGTGCATGCCTAGAGGTTTCCTGAATTCTGTTGCCTATTTCATGCCAAAAGGGTGTTAGAGATGCACATCTCCAAACTCGGTTATTACCTGAGAGTTTTAGGTTTATGTTGTGTTACATTCTCTAATTAGAACAGTTGATAACTTCATTCTGTTTTGTCCTCGTGTAATCCTCTAACAGCTCTACCACCTAAGCATTGAAAAGTGCAATTTAGTCTCTTTCTCTCTCTCCCTCGCTATCTCCCCCAGTCACACATGCACACACACACACTTTATTTTATTAAAGCTTATAACCACCTGCGTTGACAGTTTTGGCAGAAGTGCACTGCTGGCAATCAGTCTGATAAGCAATGACTTGTGATTGCAGTAACGGCAGTGGTATGTGAAGGTAGTGACAGCTCTGACGTCTAAAATGTTGATTGAAAATATGCATTTAAAAGATGCAAATTTCCAAAAGAAGTGACAGTTGCTGTGTTGAAAGGAACTGATACAGCACTCTTCTTACCATTTGAGCTGGTTAAACAGCAGGATTTCCAGTTCATTGGAAATTTATTTTTTTCTAAGCTCCCCAGTAAATGACCCTTTCTTTCAGTTGGTGACATGGAGCATTTGCCCATTTCATTGCTAACAGCAGCAGTGAAATGCATTTAAAAAGTTTACTGAAGCTTGCCAGGGACTGACACGGTGGTTTGAGAGATACGGCCTCCTTTGGACCCCAGCTGGCCGAGCAGTCCTCTGCAGCGTCCTACTTGTTAGCGCCCAGCAGGACGATAGCCACAAAACCCTGATTCCTGCTCCTCACCTTACTCTTTTCTGCCACACGTCTCTTCCTGACCTGCTTTGCCCTTTGAATTTCCCCATTTCCCCATCAGAGTCTTGCTCAAAGTAGAAATCACACTTTATTGAAGCTACGTACTACTGCAAGCATCTAGGGACTATTGTGTGTCTCTCTCAACTTTCACAGCTTCAAGTCTAGCTCCTCTGGTTTCTCAGTGACCCAAAATGGTCCCACTCCACAGTTCTGGCACCTGGAGATAGCCAAGGTACCAAATTTCCCACGTGTCAAGCTGTTTGGCTTGTTCCTTTTCTCCAGGTCATCCTTTCGATCAGAAGTTCTGTCATGTGCAGGCTGTGGAGACAGACCTGCCACTTCTGTGACTCTAGAGACCTTCCTGGATTGCACCTTGTATGGGCATCAGAGATTTTCACACTATGCCCTCCCCAGCAATGGGGCTTGTTCCTTTTAATTGGGGTGTTTATCTTTCCTTACAATGCTTTTCCTCTATAAACGTTGAAAACAAAAGATACTGAAATTCATTGCTGGACATTGCATGATGTGTAAAATCAGCTCTGGCACTAGAGATGGCTGAAAGGCCACCTTTTAACCCAACTAGAAGGCACTCAAAGCATCTGCTAGACCCTACACGCAAGATACACTTTCTTATATCTCTTTGTRCAATTACAGGCAGTAAATCCTGATTTTTGGAAGGGCAGCCACTCCCATTAGTCTTCTCACTTACAACTCTTCAGCTGGCTTCTGGTCACATTGTGATTTCTTACCCCCAGCACGGTGCAGAGCCCCTCATCCATTGGCAGTAGCTGTCAGTACTGGAATTAGCACGYGTGTGGTAGTAGAAATGGAAGTTACAAGACCTTTCTTTCCATCAAAAAATACAACCAATGTGTCACTGGTGTACTGTAGCTGGTTTCTCGTGGCCTGGGGAAGGCAGTATCACAGCCTTCGTTAGTGTGTTGGAGAACAAGAGGTGCTCATGTAACTGCTCTGACGACTGGCCCCTCCTGCAAATGCCAATCAATCGCCTTCCCCGTTGTACTTCAGGCTCSTCCAGCCTTGGCAGCAGCTGCATTTCTAGCACACGGGGAACACAAATGGTTTCAGGTGATTTAGTGTGATAAAAAGAAATAGTTGGTGTAGCTGGTATAAGAAGCATTCTCAGGTACTCTTCTGCAGCCATGTCAGAGAAAACAATCACACAGATGTGATAAAGAGAATGAAATACTGAAGCTGAATAAGTGTCTGAGGTGTGTGTCAATTTATCCTTAGAAAAAACATGGAAAGATGTTAATAATATTTCATCATAAAGAGTCCAAAATATCAAGAAACACCAAAGTTAATTTACATTCCTGGTATTCCACAGCCAGCTATGGTTCTATATTTTAATAGTCTTTAGTCTCAAGATTGTTTCAACACTTGTATAAGCCAGCTGCACTGTATGTTTGAGTCAAAATGGTACTGTCTCTATAGCCGAGCTTTAAACAAGAACAGTGTTAAATACCGGATGTGAAGTTTCTTCCTGCATGTATTTCACACCTCTAAGTGAGTTTTCTCACCTTATGCATCATCATTATTATAGTAAATATGCAGAAGAAGTTGTCATATAAAATGATATACGGATAGTTAGGGGAAGAAAACAGTGCCTACAGAGATGTTCATTGCAAAGATAAGTTCTCTAGAACAAGGCTGATGTACAGAAATTAACTCTGCGATGACTGACATACATTATTTCCTCAACCAAATACTGTATTTTCCCCAAAACAACAGTTCAAACTTAATGGGGGAGGGGGTGGGGAAGAAAAAACTTGACCTTAAGTTCATGAAATTATTCTGTTATGCTGTTTCTAGTACATAGAGCTAATATACTGTGCTTTACACGTTGAAGCCGTATTCCAGTATTTCAGAACTCACTGACACTTACTAATTTCAACGCTTCTTTTTAAAAATAATTTTATATGGGGTTTGGTATTTTCTGACTGAATGGGAATTTGGAACAGATAGTGTGCAGGATAGTTCATCAACATGAGGAAATTACTGATGCCAGGAAGCACACATGGGCAATAGATGTGATTGCCTCTACTCTCATGGTACTTGCGTGGTCCCTGCCACAATTTTGGTCAGGACACCTAGCATTTTCCCAGACAATAAGAAGACGTAGTTCAAGAGTTAGCACAGGGTGATCCCACATTGGCAAATTGATGTAGTTATCCTGCTCTAGAGGCTACAAGTTTAATAGCATAGACTCAGGCTATTACATGATGTTAGGACTCTGCTAGACAACGGTCCTGCATAAATTTAGTATGCTACAGTAGACTTAACCTGAGAGTATGTTACTTAGCACCTCAGTTTTCTATATTTGAGCCAATCACTATACAATTGTGTCAAACATTTAAACTAATGAAAATATGCTAACCTAATGTATTGGTTGTGGCACTAGTTTAAATGACACTGAAAAATCAAAGGATTCTCAAAATATTTAAGATTAGCTATTCCGCTTACTGGTTCAAGAATAGGTTTATCTGGGGGCAAGCACATAACTTGTGATAGGGGTTATAATAAGAAATGATAATAACTCATTAGGAATACTAAGCAATCGTCTGGATAATGTGACCACCAAACAGGCACTTCTGTGCATGCAAAGCATCCCTATGGGAGCAAAAATCCACTACTGTGAGTTTTGTAATAGGACCACAATTCAGAAAAGTAAAATTAAGTAAAATAAAGACTCTTGAATCAGCAGTGTGAAGAGCTCTGTGGGGATGAATGAGATGAGGGCAGGCTTGCTGGCCGAAGCAGGAGGTCAAAGGAGCAGAGGTTGGGCTAAGCCATTTTATGAGGCTGTACCCTGGACTGAGGGGCGGTATTAATTGAATTTCGCATTAAGAGTTACTGTTGGACTTTGTCAAGCACCTGTAATCACCTCTGTAATCATCAGATGATGATACAAGAACCTTCTCCTTATACAATGCACAATATATTATTATTTCTAGTAATTACTGAATTTATTAAAAATCCAATGGTTCTCCCACCATGGTCCAGGCAGCTTTTCTGGTCCATACAACCTTGAACAGTAGAGCTTATTGTCAGTTATGAGAATTTTTGAGCAAGTATACCAAAAATAGCAAGCCCATTTCTTTACCCAGTACAAACAGGTGTGTCCTGCTGTTCTAATATTTGCAAAACAACTCCAAGGTGGGAATAGTTGCAAACACAAGGGGGAACCAATCTGACAAGGGAACTTACTTAAAAAAGAATAAGACCAAAATTATACCTATGGTAGTTGCATGTTGTGAGCAGGGATTCATTCTCAGAGAAATGAAATCCCAAGCCCCTAATACGAAAGCTGTGCAATAAGCTATTTTTTCATTTCAACATAAACAAATTTTCACCAAAACATGCCGTGCCAGGCAGCATAACTGTTTATGTATTTGGATCTAAATTTGCTGAATAGAATAAACTATAAAGAGGACAAGATTAGATCACATGTTCTGAGAGTGTCTAAGTGTACCACATTTGGTTTGAACACATATATGCACACATAGTATGACCTGTGTGTAACATATATATATTAAAATAGGTTTGCCTCCTTTTCCTTAGAATCTTACTGTCATCACATATTCTTTATAAGAGATACGTATACGAATGGAACTTACTCCAATAATCATTAAATATGGTTCAGAAATATCATCTGCAGTTAGATGCAATGGTATAAACATCCATATGCTAACTGCGTAAATCTATAGCTGGTTCCTTGAGACTTGTAGTAATGTAAGCCTCTTCCTTCGTCAGTGAAAAGCACTTTGAGTTTTGTCATTTAATGGAATCTCACAGACTAAACAATATGCAGTTGTTCTCTGTACTGAAGAGGCTTTGAGTTACTATGTTCAGATCCCAAAAGCATAGAGTTTGCTTTCAGTCACAGAAAAGAGTCTCAGGATACGCTGCAGATGTTCTTAAAAAATGCTGGGTAACAGTGTAGACTGTGTCTGTAACTTCCAGGCCAAACTCTGTTCTCATTTACATGCACGTGTGCACTTACAAAGAACAACAGGTCAGTATTTTCACAAGTGAATTTGTACATCACGTTGTTTTCAAATGGATAAAATGTTCAGTAATTTCTTTGAAGGCTGTGTATTGCCTGTGAGCTGAAGGAAGAAGTCACCCTATGGAAACACCTTGTCTTTCTTAAAAAATAATTTATTTACTAAGCAGTTCCAGGATGTAATCACAACTTTATGGTAGTTACCATACAAATAATTCCAGTTGCATAATCCTAACTTCCTCTTAATTTTGCTAGTCTGTTTAAATGCAATTGTACAATGATATATCCTTGCAGCCTTCTTTGCCAGATTCAATGCAATGCACTGAAAACTGCAACACACTGTTGAAAATGAAGCTGTTGTCAAATGTTCTTCTTCAGTATGGAAGTGTACATAATTCCATATCTAGAACATCAGAGGCCATGTATAACCTCATCTTTACATGAAGACATGAAGGAGAAATGGGGCYGATACAGACAAACCGCTTTGAAGCTGTCATTTGCAGTCATGTTTCCAAGGTATCTCGTGCACCTCCGTAACAGGCCTTGATCGAAGTTGCTATTCATGTACAGTTATACCTTCTAAGATTTATATGCATGCACAGGTGTGTGGAAAGTGCAGCTCAAAGGTCCGTGGGCCTGTTAAAGTCGTAAGTATGTACCCTCTCAACCATGTGCACACAAATACCTGCTTTTATAGGAGATTTCAAAAAGAATGCGTATGTAAGACAAGTAGATGGTTATGAGTTTCTTTGACTTGTGTGAATTCACAGATTAATATCTCATCTTCATTTCTGGTGTTACTTAGAAAGAAAATCAGAAATTAGATCCACTGGCCTATTGAACAAATTCAGTCGAAAATGCCTATACTTTCTTTATGTGCTTAGCATCATAAGCAATGGGCAACCATGAAGTGCAGGCAGTATGTTTATAAAAGAGAGAATTAGTGGAAAGTTTTCTTGATAAAACACTTTTCTTCTGAAAATACGGATTCGACTAAATTATATTTTGCAGAAACATATTGCTTTCAGTGCAATCCAATAAAATTGTCAAAACTTAATTTTAATTGGGTTGAAAATATTTCATTTTTACCTCAGATAGATATAAAACTTTTCAAGTGAGTTAACATGGATTCCTACATCCCCCTGTGCAACCCTAATGTCTCAAGAGAAGACAGTCTTCTTACAGTTTGGGTAGTTTGGGTTCCTATTCAGGCCAGGCTCTTTTCACAGGAGGCATACCCTACCACAGTAACCAGCCTCCCCAAATTCTCTGAAGCCCACCGTACATCACAGGGAATATATTTTTCTGGAAGACTGGCTTAAGAAGGAATACTGTAGGGACTCTATGAATAAAGTTTTAAGAGGTATCTCAGCGGCTCAGATAGCTAAATGTTATGGTTTACCTGAATCAATATTAAATACTTTATTTCTCATTGTCATCCATGAGTGAAATCTTTCAAATGACAACCACTGAAGCACCATGCATAAAGGGGCATTCCAGCACGTCTGAAACAGCTTCTTAAAAACAAAAGCCAGGAGAAGGAAAGGGGAGGTTGCCAAACATTGCAAAATTTCTGAATTACCTTTAACTCCTAATGTAAGTCCAGGTGATATTGAGTTAAAATTAATTTGACAGACCTCATCTTCTCTTTCTTCTTACAGTGATGAGCTCCTTATGGTGATGAGTAAAATTTTGCTAGGTATTGTGGTGATTTCACTGGCAAGGGTTTTCACAGACATGATCATTGTTAAATGTTTACTAATGTTGTTAACTTCAAGGTTGAAGATTAAAACCTTTGAAAGTGTTATTCTTTTGTTATAAGCATACCCATGCTTCACAAAATGAAACCTGTTTTGATATATTGCGTGCCCAGTCTGCCAAAACTTCTGCCAGTGGGGGGTTCCAGAAATGCTAGTGGAAACTTGCTATTCTTTTTTAAGCAAGTCACGATTTTACCCTAAACTCTTCACCCAGAAGGGGCTGACGTAATGTAAATGAAAATATTTCCACTCGATCTGGTGAGGACTGGAGCAGACTCATAAGGATCTAGACTATTCATATATTCATATAAGTAGATTTGCCTAACTGCTTTTAAGTCTATAGTCTCCATATAGGTTAAATAGTAACAAGAGCAAATATATTGCACAAATATGAAATTATTTACCTGTTATATAGAGGCAATATGCTTTTCCTTTTAACAGCTATTGAGAATTATACTTAACCATACTGACGTATTGTACAGCAGTCAGTCTGTGTCTAGCCTCTGTTCATCATCATTAAAGTAAATGTTCTACCTTCTATATATTATTGGTAATGGAGACTGTAATACATGCATCAGTATTTAGGAAGTTTCTGCAGTGTTGACTTTTCATCCCGATGCATTTTATAAGTGGATTTATCTATAATAAATCTATGAAACAAATGCATGCAGAAACACATTTCTGAATTTATTACTTCATTAAGTTAAGCTTCAGTAAGGTTGCTGAGGTAAAGCTAATATCAGGGCATGCTATATTGTACAGGCTTTCTAGATTTTTCTAAGCAATAGAAATAAATCATAGAAACATTCCTTGCTGTGCTGTGAAGACTTATGGGTAATTACCAATGTGGCCATTCTCAAAAACTCCAGTGTTTTAGGATTAGTTCTATATTTCATTTTTCAGCACTAAAAACCTTTCAGCAGCAATAAAAATGTTGAATCCAAAGAAAAGTCTAACAGCCCATAAAAAGAAATTGACATTATCTTCATTTTTTTGTGAAGCAGTCATATTTACTTACAATTTCTCATTTCTAAATCTGCCTTTTTAATTACTAAACATTATAGAGATGGGCCCAGTCTGCAAGCTGTGTAACCTCCAGGGACCTTCTCACAGGACTGTGAGTTGGGGTCCAAATATACAAAGTCAGTCATAAATCCTAGTTAGAAACCTAACTTGTACTACAATCCTACCAAAAATTGAGACACCTCTATGTCATTGTCCTGGACCCAAGTTCTTAATTTTTAAAAGCAGATAGTGCCTCGAGGGGAAAGCTTTCTTTATTCAGATTTGTCAACTATTTCATGCAATTTTGTGAAAGTAGTCTTGCTTTTCCAACCTCTTTGGTCCCGTTTTAAACTGTTGAAGTGACTTAAGGGCCTAGCTAATTTAAAGTCCTTCAAACTATTTCTAAAAGCCACTCAGGCCTTCAGGAGTTTTATTGAACATTGGCAGATCCAATCCCCCTGCCTGTGGCACCTAACCAAGGCAATGAAAATAACATCTGTGGTTGTTCTAGGCACCTTATATTGGCAATGGGGAGAACCAAGAACCTCTCAAATGTGCCTGTACTCCCACCTAAAGCAGCTCAGCCACATGGGATGAGTTCAAGACACGATGCTTAAGCCACTGTTGCAAATGGCCCTGAGCTTTGAAGAGAACATCTCTAAAGATATAACGATGGTGGCTGCAGGAGACAGCAAGCTGCAGGTGATAACAGCTGCATAATGACCCTTAACCCTTCCCGTCCGTTGTGTCCTGCCTTCATGTTGCTCTTGCTTTGACCTAATTGCACTGCTCCCAGCATACATCAGGCCTTAGCATGAGCTGTGTGTTAGGCCAAGATCTGAGCTGGAGTTGAATGAACTCAACAGGATGTCATGGAAGACAGTGTTCAAAGCCTTGCTACAGTTAAGATAACCAATATCTACTGCTCTTCCATCATCCACTGCGCCAGTCATCTCATCGTAATGACTAACAGGCTGATGAGGCATGGTTTTCCCTTTGTGAATCCATGCTGACTACTCCCAATCACATTCTTGTCCTTCATATGGTTGGAAATGGTTCACCTGAGTCTCCTCCACCGAAAGAGTCTTTGTTGCACCACACTTACCACTGGTCTCAGAGGCCTGGGATTCCTGGAGTTAAACCTTACCAGTAAAGACTGAAGTGAAGAAGACATTGACTACCTTGACCATTTCCATGTCCTACGCCACCAGGTCCTCTGCCTCATTCAGCAGAGGGCCCACATTTCCCTACTCTTTCTTACTGCTGATTTATCTGTAGGAGCCTTTCTTTTTGTCCTCTATGTCCCTCACCAGATTCAACTCCAGGTGGGCTTTGCCTTTCCTAATCCAATCCCTGCAYGCTCAGACAGTGTCTCTATATTCCTCCTGTGTCATCTGACCCTGCTTCCATGTCTTGTATGCATCCTTTTTATAACTGAGTTTTGTCAGGAGCTCCTTGATCATCTACACAGGTTTCTTGCTGCCTTTACTTGACTGTTGGGATGGACCATCCTTGAGTTTGAAGGAGCTGATCCTTGAAAATTAACCAGCTCTACCTGAACCTTTCTCTCCAGGGCTGTAGGGCTGTATCCCCTGGGATTCTTTCAAGTAAATCCCTGAGGAGGCCAAAATCTTCTCACCTGAAGTCCAGGGCTGTGAGCCTGCTTGCACAGCAAGTAGTGGCTGTTGGAGCATACTTGATCAGGGGCTGGTTGTTGTTAAGCTTTGCACATCCCTTTTACTGGATCTCCCAATGTAAACCAAAAACTATAGCCAAGAGGCACAAAAAAGGGAGGAAGTAGGGGTTATTCTCACACTGGTGGCAGTCACTTCCCACGAGAACCCTCCATAACAACAGTATTGATGTTTGCAGGTGCAAGGCTATGAAAAAAACAGTACAAGAACAGCAGCATGACAACCAGGGATAAATACTGCCAAAGGGGCCCTGGAAAATGTTGCCAGAGCAGTGTGGGTGAAAGGGTGTTGGGCTGCAGTGAAAGGTAGGATACAGATTTGCAATGAAAGGCCCTGAGCTATGTAAAAGGCTAAGACACCTGGGCACTGTGCACCAGCTTCCCCCAGCCCCAAATGCCATAAAGTGCTATTGCCCATTGCACAGTGGCTACATTGAGCTGTCACAAATTTACCATACACAGTATTTTCAGGGCTGGAGCTCAAATGGGTTGGAGAGGAGTTGCTTGACCGCTAGGCAATTGCAAAAACAAGCTAAAACCAGTTCAGCCCAAGGCCCCAGTCCTGAGACCCTTCTCTGTCAGGTCAATAGGCCGATGGCCTTTCAGTAATAAAGGCAAAAATCTGGACTACATGGACCAAAGTAATGCATGGAATGAGTTGTCTTTTTTACCCTTTTTCCCTTTTTTCAGAAAAAAAAAATAATTTTTTTAAGACTTTTAGAAGATTCCAGTTTATGAAGTCTTACAACAAAGCATGATAAATCCAGTTCAAGTTTTAAATATTGTCTGGAAACATGTTTGACAGCTACTTGAAGATTTTAGCTCACTGTTAGAGGTTATCTGCATTTCTAATGCTAGATTTGTTTAAAGAGCAATTAATCAGTTTTTTTCTGTTTGTATGCTGCTAAACACCTGTCATAATATGTAGTTGCATTTTCAAGATCAAGAAGATTAGAACTATTCAAGGATATTTATCTTTCTGTCCTTGGAGACAAAGTTATCAGAAGTTATGGATGTTTGTGAATTATCAAAAGAAAAATGCCTGTAATGAAAGTTACAGAAAAGACATGTAATGAGTAAGGAAAAGTAATTTAAATTCAAAAGAATGAAATTAGATTCCATAATGAAAGATGCTGTCATATTATATGACAATACTTTAAGTCATATAATGACAATATATTCTTATTGCAACACAGTGATCTGAATTGTGTAGAAATGGAAAATATTTAAAGAAAAGATCTGTGTAAATGTGATGATTCATCATGTTTCTTTTTAGATAAAGACATATCTCAGAGCTTTGAGTAGGAGCTGATGGTTCTCTGCTCATCTTTCAGTAGGGTTTTTTGATAAGCTAATTACAAATTTAACAATTTTAAAATMTAGTCTCTTTAAAAAAATTTAGATAATTTTTCCTACAAACTGCTTATTAACCTTGAGATTGCTATGGTAAGAAAAATTAACCTGCAAGAGATTGCTACAGTAAGAAAAATTTTTCATTTGCTTGTTTGTTTTGCATCCTACACTATTACTTGTCTACTTTTAATTGTATATATCATTAGGAAGATGAATTACATACATTGTTCGCACAGTATCTCAGCACAGTGTTGTATTTGTGGGGGTATATATTTTTGAGCACAACATTTGCATCTGAGTGTGTCCCATCTATGAATCTGTGTAGTCACCAAAGCCCAGAAAGCTGGAGAATGATGAGAGCAGGAAATCAGAAGATCGATAGCAAGTCCTGAACTTTGAGCATTCAGAAAAATTTCTACTCTTACTAGGTGCAAAGGGCACAGAATGAGGCCAGAGTTAAATGTATGCTTCAAATACAACTCAAAGCACCATCTGGGATCCACTGGAACCTTATTGCTCAATTTGAGCCACTCTTTACTAGGGCAAATTCACTGTCCATATAAATTAATGATTTGGGTAAAAGACATTAGATTTCTGATAATTCAAGCTTCACTTGTTTAAAGAGGTTTTTCTTTAAAAATTKTTCAAAGAAACATTTTATTAGGGCAAGCAAAGATCAAAAAGGTCTCATAGCATCCAAACTCTAGGTGTTTGGGCAAAGCAGAAGTTTCTGGCCTTTTGGAGACAATTCCACTAATGTATTCAATTTAMTTTAATTTAATTAATACATGTAAAATTATGTCTTTTTAAAGGCAACATTAACATTCCTCAGCAAGAAATTCCTGGTGGTAAGTCATCACCATACCTTCAAGTCTAAGTAATGCTGATTATATTAACATACCTCTTTTAGCTCAAGCTGATGAAAAGCACACACATGCACTTATTTGCATGGGGACAATGTAGCACTTTTAGCTACAAAGCTGTGTGTTTAATATCTGTTTTGCCAGCACCACTGGAACCTGAGTACTGAAGTTAATTGGGCTAGAAAAGTTTGTTTGTGAGCAAGCTAAGGAGAAAGCTGGGACCTCACAGGCTCCTCAGCTCTGATGGAGCTCCAGATGACTCTGCAGTATGGTTTGGAGGAGGAATGGGGGAAGGAGAACCTGATTAAAAAAAAAAAAAAAATCAGTCCACCCAGGGACATTTTAATTAGTGTTTATTCAGTGCCTTGTGATTCAGTGAGAAAGCAGCTCCTTCAGAATACAGTTGTGTTTGCCTATATTTCTTTCCCTCTCTATCCTCTTTCTTGGGGCAGTAGATAAACCAGTCCTAAAGTAGAAAGGGAAAGGGAGCAAATGGAGGAGAAGGATTTACTTTCATCATTATTGTAATTATATTTTAAGTTTTCATCACATTAACTGGTATTCTGGACATGTTCTAAAACATTAATAATACTGACAAGAGAAATACCAACATACTACTAAGGGAATTGGGTTTGCTACAAGCATTGCAGTGTGAAATGTTATGGCCTGTGTCATGCAGGAGGTGCTCTGACTTGAAGATCAGCATAAGCCCACGGTCTTAAAAAGCAGGATTTTTATGAATAAATGAGCTATTTTGATGCTAATCACCTGTCTCACTGATCTGCAAATGGAAACCGCAGTTTGATCACAGATGTTGCCAGCAAAGTTGAAGATAAGTACTGAGTTGCTGAGTTTACAGAAACAATTTAAAATGTTTTTGTTTGCTAAGCAAAACAGTCAGYAAATAAATAATTTGAGCCCTACCTCTAAATATAAGAAGAAGACATAAAAGGCAGAGTCTGAGCTCTATTGCCTGCTGTATTTTCTATTCAGTTAAGGAATGAGTAGTGAAATTTGCCTCAACATTGGTCTCTTTCTCTTATTGCTTTTCTATTTCAGTGAAGCGTAGCTATGAAACTAAGAGAAGTATTTACTAGTCGGATATGGAAAAGCATCATTATGCTGTGATAATTTGTACAAAGTTGCATATAGCTAATAATTTTAAAATAAAAAGTTAATTGTGATTTTTTTTCTCATGTAGTTTGTCTGATTCTGTACACATGAAGTAAAAATGAATTCTACAATTAATTTCAGGCGTTTATGTTGGTAAACTACCTTAAAGTTTTGCAGTTCAGTTTCAGTCACTGTTCACATAAAATTTAGTTTTCAGCTCACAGTTCTAAACGATATTGTACACGGTTGCATTGTGTCGTAGATTTCTTATGTGGACTACTCAAGATGACAAGAATTACTATAGATAAGTCATAGATTCTCTACATAAACCATCTTACTGCTACAACTTGGGGCTGTGTCAAGGACCCCATAAGTACAAGTTTAATCTGAGTATCTGTTTTAAGCTATATTCCGTGCAGGAGACCCGTAAGTATCTAAAATAAATGAATTTCATCTCTCTCTTTCTTCACAACATGACAACTCCATGTATTATTATGAAAGTCTAGATATTTATCCAAAATGACAACCTGAGCAACTTTTGGACCTCCTTCTCTTGACAGTATGTAAAGCATCCAGAAGGGGCTGAGAGAAGATCTGGCTCCCTATATTTTAATAAAGATGTTAAAGTTTACCCCAGTATAAAAGTCAGCAGTCAGCTGATATAAAAAGCCAACTTCCTGCCCTAAGAAAGGAAAACTTGTGTTAATGAAATCTTTCAGCATTTCTTTGCTAAATAGGACCCAGTTCTGCATTTTTTTACAGCAGTTCATTTCATGGGATGACATCTTAGCTATCAATACCAATAATTGTTCTAGATATTGATTTCACAAACTATGATTACAGACATGGATGTTTGGTTGGTTTTTAATGTAATCTGATCAGTTGATCTAAAACAGTATGTTGACCTGCAAAAACCTCACTTGGCTTCGTACATTAATGATCAGTACTATGTAACTAAAGATTTTGCTTCTTCTCCCACAGCGAAAGGTCTCAGAGTTGCTGAATATAATTTCCTAAGACTAAGATAAAGTGTCTTTTAAATTTCACCTCGTGATCTAGAGCTGGTGATGAGAAAGAAATATGGAGGCTCCACAATTCTTGAGAACCTATAAAACACTGTGCCGGCTTTAGCATTTATCAATTTTTAACTACTGCTACAAGGCTTCAAGCAATCAATTATTTCCCAGCTCAGTGAGAGACTCAGAGCTATGCCAGATAAACCAGAAATCAATTTTACTGCCTTGTGGCTGGTTTCTAAATATGTTTCTCCTTACCACACTTAAAAACAAACAAAGCTAGATTTTTTCTTTTTTTTTTTTCATAGACATGGCTGAATTTCTTTCATAATTCACTTGATGTTAAAAATTCTGAAAAGGATAAACCTTTTCTTTGTTGGGATATAGATGCATCATCCTTTTATTATTGCTTCCTAAAGAAACAGAGAAACAAATCTCTTCTTTTTCATTTCCTGAGTCTGGCAATGAATTTGGGAACCATTTTTCATAGCGAAGTGTCTCTTGGCTATTTTTTTATATCACYCTTCTGGAGTTCTCTGCCATAAGGGAAGCATTTGATCGGCATAAAGGGTGCAATATTCTGCTAAGGAATCACGGGAGTTATGATGGTAATTATCAGCGTGTTAATGAAAAACATAGTCTTCTCCAAAGTATGAGCAAAACCTTGCATGAAATTCAAAGAAAATGTTATGCTTTTTAAAGAGACAGCAATATGTATATACAGATTTAGCTTCTCCCATGCCAGCCTCCTCCCATGACTGCTTGGGTCTGACTCCACCTGACATCAGCTGAAGAGCTGGGAGCAGCACTGGGCACAGAGGCCCATGCCTCCACCAGGAACACAGGCACTTTGACCCAATATTTAGACAAAGCCTTGGACTGCCAAATTCATAAGGTGGCACTGAGGAGAGCTGCAGCCCAAGGTACGTTGTGCTTTTCAATAAGAAGAGAGCTGACAGTGTTTGATCCTGAAAGTAACTCCTGTGATGTGCCTGTCAGACTTTACAAACATGGATGTTTTTAAGGGTAGACTGAACAACTCTTTATTTAGGGGGAAGTCCATGGCCCAGAAGGCCTCCATTACTCCTCTGTTATGCTTATCAATTCACGTGTACCATGTACCTTAGTCTTAATTTGCACTGTAGCTCCATGGAGATTGTTTCTGCATACAAAAAAAAAAAAAAAAAAGTATTTGTTTCTTTATTATTAATTACTATTATTACTTTTGAAAGATTTGAAGCTTATATAGCTTCTAAGGGTTATTTTTATTCTTTTCCTGTGACCAGTTGTGTATGTGGCTGTACTCAAGTTCTAATGGATTTGTTTCACTCCTGAATCACAGAAAAACACGGAATGTTTGAGGTTGGTAGGGAATTCTGGTCCAGCCCCCTATACAGCCAGTTGCCCAGGACCATGTCAAGACATCTTTTGAATATCTCCAAGGATGGAGACTCCAAAACCTTGCTGAGCAACCTGTGCAAGTGTTCAGTCACCCTCATGGTTAAAAAAGTGTTTCTTGATGTTCAGACAGCACCTCCTGTGTTTCTGTTTGTGCCCATTGCCTCTGGTCCTGTCACTGGATACCACTGAAAAGAGCCTGAGTCCATCCTCTATGCACAGTCCCTTCTGGTATTTATATACATTAATAAGATCCCCCCTGAAACTTCTATTCTCCAGGCCAAACGGTCCCTGCTCTGTCAGCCTTTCCTCAATAGGAAAGATGCTCCAGTCCCTTCATCATCTTAGTGGTCCTTTGTTGGACTCTCTCCAGTATGACCCTGTCTCTCTTGTACTGCAGAGCGCAGAACTGGACACAGTACTCCAGGTGTGGCCTCACCAGTGCTGAGTAGAGGGGAAGTATCTCTTCCCTTCACCTGCTGGCAACACTCATAATGCAGCCCAGGATACAGTTAGTCTTCTTTGCAGCAAGGACACCTTGTTGGCTCATCTTCAACTTGGTGTCCACCAGGACCCTCAGGTGTCTTTCTGCCAAGCTGCTTTCCAGCTGGGTGGCCCCCAGCATGAATTGGTGCACGGGGCTACACCTAGTCTTTCTAGGTGCAAGACTTTGCACTTCCTGTTGAATTTCATGACGTTCCTGTCAGCCCACTTCTCCAGCCTGTTAACGTCTGTAGTGGTTTAACCCCAGCCAGCAACTAAGCACCGCACAGCCGTTTGCTGACTTCCCCCTGGTGGGATGGGGGAGAGAATTGGAAGAATAAAAGTGAGAGAACTCGTGGGTTGAGATAAAGACAGTTTAATAGGCAAAACAAAAGCCACGCACGCAAGCAAAGCAAAACAAGGAATTCCTTCACTGCTTCCCATGGGCAGGTGTTCAGCCATCTCCAGGACAGCAGGGCTCCATCACACGTAACGGTTACTTGGGAAGACACAACACATTCACTCTAAACGTCCCCCCCCTTTCTTCTTCTTCCCCCAGCTTTATATGCTGAGCATGACATCATATGGGATGGAATATCCCTTTGGTCAGTTGGGGTCAGCTGTCCCGGCTGCGTCCCCTCCCAGCTTTTTGTGCGTCTCCAGCCTCCTCAGTCGGTAAAGCATGAGAAGCTGAAAAGTCCTTGACTTACTGTAAGCACTACCTAGCAACAACTAAAACATCAGTGTGTTATCAACATTATTCTCATACTAAATCCAAAACACAGCACTATACCAGCTACTAGGAAGAAAATTATCCCAGCTGAAACCAGGATAACATCCCTCTGGATGGCAGCATGACGCTCTGGTGTAAGAGCCAATCCTTCCAGTTTTGTGTCTCTGCAAGCTTGGTGAGAGTACACTTTGCCCCATCATCCAGATCGTTAAGGAAGATATTGAACAAGATCAGACCCAGTCTTGACTCCTGGGGTACACTGCTAGTTATTGGCCTCCAATTAGACTTTGTGCCACTGATCACCACCCTCTGGTCCCGGCCATTTACCTAGTTCTTGGTCCACCTCCCTGTCTTCTCATCCAGCCCATACTTCATCAGTAGGATGTGAGGATCTTATGGGACACAGTGTCGAAAGCCTTCCTAAATTCCAGGTAGGCAATATCCATTGCTCTCCCCATATCTAGTAGGCCAGTCATTTCATCATTACAGGTTACATAGGAATAGACCCTCTGAGTGTAAATGTTGTATAGAAACTTGAAAAAGTAGAACATATTCAGTCTTTCGTAGCATTTTGCAACTGCTTTTTATCAGTATTGAAATCAAAATTTCAAAAAATTCACTTACTAGATACCACTATGTATGACATTTCTTCTCTGCCTAAAAAATATTACTAGTCTACTTTAAAGATATAAATATCAAATTTCATGAAGCCTGGGAACAGGACAGATCAGTTGCAAAGCCTGTGAAATGTAAACTGCTTCATATATTTATTTTCCTTCCGAATCCTTTCTGGTTCCGAGCAGCTCAACCTGGACAATGTCTAAAGGGCAATGACATTTTGACCACTAGTGAATTCACAAGAGACCAATGGCAAGGAATATGTACAACTGTTCGAAACATTTTCATTGGAAATGAGTCAGAGGTTCAAAGCAATAGCACTCTGAACCCATTTCTAATATAAACTAGGACATGCTCAACTGTTTAAGCCTGTCTTATCAGGAGATTCATTGCCGCTACAGGGTCGTTATCTACTCTAGCAGAGGTATAAAGCACATGTTGTTTGCCTGGAAATATTCCTACAGTACTTTGCAGTGAGAACAATTCTGCTTTTACCTTTTACAAGCTGAGCCATTTGCCTAGCAGCAATAATTCTTTTGTATGTTTTTTCTACTCAACTTATACATAAACAATCCCCTTCTGGTCTGACTTGTAAAGCTATGTTTTGAGGCTCTGCCATTAAATTCCAAAATAAGTTTATTTTCATGTATAAATTTTTACCTATGAAAACTTTATTAAATAACTAAAATACAGAGACAGAGTAAAGACCTATTTATTTATACTTTTCCACACGCACAAAGAAGTAGTTTAAAGTGCATTACGCAGTCTGTACCACACTGGATTTCATTAAAATTTAAAGTAAATACTAGTGATTTACAATTTCATACATAAAACCTTTTTTTTTCTCCCAGAGAAATGTATATACTCTTCTATGAAATTTCACACTATGTGAAAAATAAAGTCTTTCAGTACATTGAAACCTCACAGTGCCAGTGGCCACATCTGCATTGTAGTTAGACTGCATTGTACTGTACTGCAACTTGAAAGGGGCCACCAAGGACAGAATTTTCAGTATAAGAAAAGCTGACAACATCTGTGACAGCATTTTGCAACCTGGTTGTTCTCATGAAGTGACTGTGTTCATGAATACTGGACGCAACCTGGAGCATATACAAATATGTGTGTCAGATCAATAATTTTGATTTAAGTCCATTTAATTCCAATTAAGCTTTAATTCCATCCAAACAATTTTAACTCATATGTGAAATTTATCTGAGGGTTTTATTTTGCTTCTCTTTTGAGCAGTTGACATAATACACTTGTTGACCGAAGACTTCATTAAAAGATATAACACTGGGGAAAAAAGAAAGCTTTTACATCAGGAAGCTTTAACGTTGGTAGTGAAGCATACAAAAAGGAAGAAATACTACAGCAGAATTTGTCAATTCAATTTTAAATCCCCTCTACTTCGTGTGTATCCATTACATATGTGCAGTACACATGGATATTCTTTTTTAATTACATGCTCACCTGCTATTTCTTTCACAGGACTCATATCAACTCACAGGACAGAGTATGCTCACTTAATGAGGAGATCCTCGCCTCTAGGTTTTATCTCCCTTATTAAATATGATATCCTATGCCTTCTTCACTTTACACGATTAAAATCCTGTTATGGAATTAATTAATTAATTATTAATTTCCTCAAGGACTTTCTACTACTTTAGTCGCTGTGACCAGGTCATAAATACACGCTTATTTTGCCACACCTGCATGAAAACTGAGCACTAACCACTATATAGAAACAGTGAAGCACAAAGATACTACATTAGTTTGGAAAATGGAACTAACCCAACATTCATAAGGCCTGGATTTGGAAAAAAATTAAAATTTTATATTAAAGTATAAAATACAGGTTTTATATTTTATTGGCATAGATAAAACTGACTTTATTTTCCGTCATGAATCCTTATCACATCTGCAATTCAGGACCATGTATCCATCTAGCCTCACACAAAATGAGCCAGACAGCTTTGGCATGGCAAAATTGAGTTGCCTCAAGATAGGACCATACAATCATGGGATAATTCAGGTTGGAAGGACCTCTCTGATCTATCCTCCAGCTCAGAGCAGGGTCAGGTCTTTCATCAGGCCAGGTTGCTCAGGGCTTTATCCAGCTGTGGCTTCAAAACCACTGTGGATGGAAATGGCACCTCTCTGGGCAACCCTGATTGTCTTCAGGTTGAAAAAGTTTTTCCTTTGATCCTGTCTGAATCTCTCCTGTTTCCGTTTATCCACATTGTTTCTTGTCATCTCTCAATGCTACAAAAAGCCTAGCTCCACCTCTTGAGTCCCCTCCCCATCGGCACTAGGGGCTGCTGCTGAGGCCCCAAGACACCCCTTCCCCAGCCTTAACAAGCCCCGGTCCCACAGCCCCTCCTCCCAGGGCCTGGCCACCTCGGTGGCTTCCCCTGCACTATCTCCAGTCCAAGTCACGAAACAAAATACTTGTTTCCTGTACTGGGGAGGGAGGGGTAGGGGGAGCACTGGAACACATATTCTAAATACAGTCTGATGAGTGCTGAGCAGAGGGCAATAATCACTTCTTTCACTCTAGTAAGCTCCCTCCCTTATCATTCCTAGTTAAAAGCTCCTTTCAGCAGGTTGGTTACCCTCTTGGCAAAGATGCTTTTGCCGAGCTTCGTTAGGTGGATCCTGCCTCTCGCCATCAGTCCTTGATATTTAAAAAGGGAGCCTTGATCCTGAAAGTCAAACCCCTGTCAACAGCACTTGTAGTGAAGCCACTTGGTAACCCACAGGATCTGTCTGCTCCTCACTAAGCCTTGTCCCTTCAACAGCAGGATCAAGGAGAAACCGCCCATGGCTCGCACCCTCACCCCCAGAACTGCATAGTCACTCCTGATATGTTCTGGGTCTCTTCTGGAAGTATCATCTGGATTAGGTACTGCTTACCTTTAGGCAACTAAATCCTGCTTTTAATGATCCCATACAAAACATGTTGAGTGACTTGCTCAGGATCATATACGAACATTGTACAAGGGATATAGTCAACAATCTTGGGCTGACATCATATTATGTTAACGGCCCCGTGTGAAAGTCTGGTGTATTTACTACATGGGACCTACAACAATGTAAAAAGTTCTTGGAAATAATACACTGCTTTGATTCAACCGCAGATAAAGACTATCCTCTCCACTGGATAATATAGATGAAGTAAGGAGGAAAAGAGAGTAACATAAATTCTATTAAGACTATTGTATATTATTATAATATGCCTTTAACAGCTTTTTTATGTTTAATTTCTTTAGTTTTTACAATGCTGAATTTCCATTACATTCATTTCCATATGGTTTATGAGCAACTTGGGGCCTCAGCAACCTCTTCACAGAATTCTGCTTCTTTTCTGACTATTAACAGCAAAAATATTGATTTCTGTGATTCAGACTTTTGCTAGAATTATACAGAGAAAAAGATGGCCAATACTGAGAGGTAAAATGCTTTAATTGCTATGTGCCCACAATCTCTGTCCCTCTAAACAGGGAGACTGAGACTAAAAATCTTTTTGAAGGTCCCAAAGCTGAGCTGGCTAGCATTGACATTAAAGAAAAGCAGCTTTGTTGAGAGCAGTAGTATCCTGTAATCATTTTAGGTCACCGAAAAACCAGGACAACCATAAGGAAGGAAGTCTACTTTCCAAGGTGGACAGAGGCATTGGCCTATAGCCTAAGGGTGAGGATGGCATTGTCATTTACATGTTTTATTTGGAAGCTCTACATTGGGCTACTTTTTAATCGAGCAGTAAATTCTTTTACCTGACAAGGATGAAATTGGTTCTGTACTGCAGCAACAGTGTCTGGCCAGTGATGAGAAAAATGCATAAAAAGCAGACTTTTCTGGTGGGGGCAGACTCAGCCTTACCCATGTATTATAATATCCTGTATGCAGGAGAGAAAAGGCAGGGGAGAATGCAGAAAGTTTGAAGATGAACATTGCCTTGGGAGTTTTACCTGAAAAAGGGACAAAGGCAAGGTCAAAATATCAACTTGCAGAACCGACAGCTCCAATAAGAGAGCCAAATTGGAAATAAACTCCATTTCGTATGACATCCCCCTAATTCAGATTAAGTTGTTGTTACACTTCTGAATCAAGATTCGGTTTTGAATCAGCTTGACACTGTGTCCGGGAAGTCTCAGGGATTCGGGCAACTTCCACATGCTTTCCTTGACGGGTAACTCGTCAGATGCACCCTTCATGATGACCTTGCTTACCTGTGTGGCATCATGCTCCGCATTGCCAGGGGAGTATCCTTCCAGCACAAGACAGTGAGACCAACCTAAGGTACTGTCTAAAGAAAAGAGGTAGGCAGAAGCAGAGAGACAGTGGACACATCAGATTAATCTCAGCTGTTTTGCAGTAAAGTGCTCTGAGTTTAGGGCAATGAAAAATGTTTTTGTTTTGATTAAATACATATGTAATTCTTTTGGTAGGAGGAATCTAAAGAAACTATATTTCTTGAAAAAAAGGAATGCACATTCTTAATCTGGTTGTAGTTATCGTGTATTAGTGCCAGTAAGCCTACACCAGCTTACTACTATTATCATGCAAGAGGACTTGAAAAGAGAGTATATAAAATCACCTGCATATCTATTTTTAATCTTTCTGTTTACTTTTAACTCTTCTGCTATTCTACAGCTCAAAAAGGAACAGGTGCATTCAACAAAGGGCAAGATACCTTTTTGGTTTTTTAATTACCAATTCATTTTTCTTCCACCAGTCACTGAAGGAATAAGCCTTCCACCATTAATCCCCACGTTCTCAAGTGATAGCTGCCCAGCCCCTGTAACACAGGGGCTTTCCTGACTGAGCTGATCATCTGATCATCACCAGTGCATGCCCTTGAATCACGACAGCGATACCATGGTGCTGACAGGAAATAAGGATGTGCAAACATATTGACAGCTAAAAATACCACATTGTGGAGACTTGTGTAGTTGAAAACATACCAATTTTCTGAAACAAACTTCAAAGAAACTACCAAAATTCAGATATAACAGTTTCATTTACAGTGCTTTTTGGTGGTTTGTGGAAACTAAACTGTTTGCCTAACTAGATTTGTATGAACCTTTTCTACTCCATGTGTCAAACATACACCCAAGTCAAGAAATATCTGTATTCTTTGGTTGCTTTTAATCTCAGTTTTCAAAGAGCCATTGAAAAGACGCTCTTCTTCAGCCTATAGCATTTATAAGAGTCAGTGGATAAACTAAAAGTGAATTTTTGTCACACTGATCGGTTAAACTGTCAGTGAATTACAGAACTTGAAGAAAAAGAAAAAAAAGCAGCAACAGTGTGAGAAAAAATCCATGCTGTTTTGATAGGGAGAGCAAAACGATCCCACGGTATCAACATCCCAGGAGGTAGCACTAAGAATTCCTTATCTATAGCAGTCCATCCAGTAATATTCAAGCTTACAAAACAGTTTGAGATTGGTCAGTTCTTTGAACAGTAAGAAAGTTGAAAGAGTAAGAAGTTTAGCAATAAAACGGATGAAAAAATACAATGTCACAAAAGCTGCATATTCTGAATTTAAGTTTCTGGGTTTTAAACAGAATAGAAATAGGCAAAACACAGAAAATTATGTTCTTTACCCATAAAAAAATCAGTATTGCAACAATATTGTGCACAGCAACACCTGTGCAGTGATACCACGTGGATGAGATCCTCAGGTGCTTTCTCCTGCTGAAAACAACCCCCATGTTCTCTAAGCAGAAAGAACTAATTGGGGCTGCTGAGGCATCCTGGCTTCTTGGTAGCTATAAGAGACCTGAGCCTATTCTCCATATGGAACTTTTACAGCAAAATTGGGCTCTACATCTGTAAAGGAAAGGGCAAACTAATCTGCTGAGTCTCTGCAAGTTTCACTCCTAATGCTCAGAAAATTTGGCTTGTTGGTGCAGACGACTTTTACTCATGCATTCTGCCTACAGATCAACTAACTTTTCTCACTCTTAGTCCCTGATCAAAATGCCTTGATCCTTTCTAACATAGTCCTTGAACCAGAATTTTTATAAGAGTGCCACAGTTTAAAACTTCCTGAATGCGTGGCCCTCCAGGTGTTTTCATATAAAGAACAAAGTAAGGCTAATTCATACCAACACTCAGTGCTTGGGCAAATCCCCTGAACAAACCAGCCTGCCAAAACCCACAAAATACACTGCAGGGATCAGTCCTACAGTGCTAAGAAGTAACATGTTGACGGAGTAGATCACTTAAGCTGGCTTCTTCCATCTCAAAGATCTACCATTTTGCTTTTTCCTTCCTGAGTGGCTGAATAACTCTTCCAAAGACTCAGTAAATACACCTTCACTAGAATTCATTGAGGAACACATTTGCCTTTTGAAGAACTAATAAATTTAAACTCTTAGGAGATTTCATGGAGTGAAATCTTGCCCCCACTATACCACTACTTCACAAGTATCCAATAACCTGCCTGTGGGACAGATACACATGATTATAGCACATCAGTTCTTTCTTCTTTTTCTTCCCTTTCTCATCAATAACTTCATCCAAGCACCTCCTCCTGAGAGGTTAACAAATGCTCCTTTACACATTGTTATATAGATGTTCTACTGTGTAAAAGATGCAGGAATCACAGAAAACAAATGAAAAACAGTTTGCGGGGTGAGGCTTAGGTTGAGAGGATTAACATGAACCTTGCATGGTTCAAGAGAGAACAGCAAGCTGGGGAGGGTGGTTCTTTCATAACAGCACACAGCATTGGCAAGAATAATATCTGAACTTCCTTTTTAAATGCATTTTCATTTTAAACATACTTTAGAAAGGCTATTAAAGAAGAAACATTGAGGGCCAAAAGGAAAGAGGCTGTGTAAAGAGGGCCTTAATGGATTGAATCTGTTTAATGTTTAATTCTGTTTGGCTCAAAGGCAAATTCAGAGATGATAGGTCTTACACACAGTTATCACTCTGAGAGAGTCTGCCAATTACAAAAGGACCAACAACTTGAAATCTCAGTTAGACAATTTCAAAAGAGAAATTATACATGCTGGCAATGAAGGTGGTTAACCACTGGAAGAAAATACTGAAAGAAAAGAGTATCCTCCACCTCTAAAGTCTTTTACTACAGACAAGATATCTTGTCTGAAGTCTAGACACCACACAAACATGGGGATCTGTGTTCAACACAGGAATAACTGGATGAAAATCTATGCTATGCTACAAGAAGGAGACAAGACAGCCTGATTTCATAGATTATATGCTTAGTTCCCATTTCTCTTTGTTAAAGAAGATGGGGTTAATGTCACTGGCATAAGTGCTTACATGCCTGCTGCATTCAGCTAATGCACCGTACTTTTAAAGCCACGATTTTGTGGAACATTTTAGTCTGATACTTGGAAGAAAAGCAAATGAGAAAAGGACTAGGCTCACAAAGCAAGTGAAAAAGGCAGGATGAAGCCCAGTGGTTTGAGAAGACCTAAGAGGGAAATTTTCATCAGTTTCATTTTACTTATCAGTGTATTCAGAGACCTCCAGCGAGATAGAATATCCTTAGCTAGTCAAGCAGAGTATTTTAATGCTTACCTTGCTATAAATGTCAATAGATCATTCCATTCTTGAAAATGATCCAGCATTAAATAATAAAGCAGCTGCACAAACTGTAGAATTACCACAGCCTAAGGACACCAAACAAATGGACAAAAGGGACACCCTTAATTGTATTAATGAATCAATCTTCATTATACCTGTTTCTCCTGATTTGTTTTCAGTGCATTTTACCCATTATGACTAAATTACCTGCTCAGTTTTCAAAATGTCGCTGTGGTCTCAGCCCAAGTGAGCAGCTGCCCGAAGTGGAGGCTACCACCCCGTTTGGCATGGTGCAGAACAACGGGGGAGGCCTTCCCAAAAGAGACCCAGTGCTAGGAGAGCCGAGGTGCTGCAGGTTAGACTGAATATTACTGGCAATGCTACTTGTAGAGTCTTATTCAGTGTCTGTCACTGGGCACAGTGTTGGTGTCCAGCTGAACGTTTTAAAGAGCCTGTTTTATGGTGTTTTATTCCTAATTTCTTTTAAAGCAAAGGGATAAACCTTTGCCAGTCCTCACACTATGTTTTTTCCAGTTGCTCCTAATTAACAAATACTGAAAATATGCACAATTAAAACCCATGTCAGAGAGGAAATGGGAGGTGTTTTGACAACATTCACCTTTACATCAGCAGGCGCAGCTTAGACCCGCCACTAAGAGTTGAGGCGGAATCCTATTTTGAGTCTCTCATCATTTTCCTAACAGAGGTTTATGACCAAGAGAGAAGATAACAGACGAGGACAATGGAAACCCCTCTAGCATTTTCGGTGTTTCTGTGTTTTGGTAGAGCCATATCACAGTACAGTCAGGACCCTGCAAAAATGAAAGCACTGGTCACGCTGCTCTCAGTGCTGTGAGCTGTTTGTAAGATCACTGTCACTGAACATCTTCTTCCTTGTGGCTAATACACATTTCCAAAATAAAAAGAAAGCTTAAAAAATATCAAGTCTAGTTCAAATTAGGAAACCTTTTTTATCCTGTTATTTTGGAATTTAGTTGTTCCATCTATGGCTTACCTATGAGTTACTTCATCCCCCACATTGCTCCACTGATTTGCAGCTGTGATGGGAATGGGAGTTTTAATGACATAAAGACTTAGCAGAGAGAAGGATGGCAGATTCAGGACAAATGAAAATGATACTTGTGAGTTACATTCAACAGTCCTTATGAAGCAGTAAAATACTGCTGTCTCGGACATTTCAATAGTGTCAGAAAACAGCTTATTTTTTAACTTAAATGTTTTTGATGAAGTCTAGGAAAACTCCTTCAACAGCCATACTCACACTATGGTTCTGTATCCATTTTTCACAAAGGACTATATTTTGGACCTAACTCAATCATCTGTGGTATTTAAAGAAAAGACTTTTGGGTAAAGCTGAGAGTTTTTTCGCAATGCCTAGTTGCTAAGTGAACAAAAGAAAAGTCAAGTTAAAATCAATGATGCTTCCTACTCTCCCGAAAGATAACATGCAGGCAATAAACTACTGTGTAAAATGGTACTGTCAGCTGAATGTGGGGCTCTAATGGCTTTCAGTCTTTGTCATATATATCACACATCTTCGGAGTTAACAAAGCAGAACCAAGGTGCTGAAATACAGCATTAAAAATCCCCCTGTCCTCTGCAGATACCATCCTTGGAGACGAAGGCAAGGAGAAGTAAATTTGGAATTGACATTAAGACACACTTTTTTCACTGTGAGAGTGACGGAGCACTGGCACAGATTGCCCTGAGAGGTTCTGGAGTCTCCCTCCTTGGAGATATTCAAAAGCCATCTGGACATGGTACTGTGAAACCAGGTCTAGGTGGTCCTGTTTGAGCAGGGGGGTTGGACAAGATGACCTCCAGAGGTCCCTTCCAACCTCAACCGTTCTGTGTGATTCTGTGATTCTGTGGCATTATAACAGGAAAAGGAAGGCATGTATAGATGGAGAATTAACGTGGTTGCTGTAACTATCAGATAAATTGAGCAGGAACAGAAGGCAGAGGAGCCCAGCACTGATGTGGTAGCTACTTTCAAGTCCTGTTTTGACTAGCAAAGCCAGATTCCAACTGGCTGCTCACCAGTACCTATCCTTGCTGGGTAAATTGTAACTCCTATGGCTCTGGCTAAATGCCATTGCTGCTTTCCTGCACAGAACAGTCCAGCAAGAGGCATTGCCTTTTGCGGAAGGACTAATTTGCAGCATGAAAATGCACTTGTTCCATTCTGTGGTTCGAGAGTCTGACTGACACTTTCTTCAGTTAGCCCTGCATTCCCTCCTGCCTGTAACTAAATGTGGTGCATCAGGTGCACTTGGCTTGGAGGGCTGCTTCATGCACAGCTGAATTCCTCATGCTTTTTGCATGCACTTGAGAAACAAATAGCAGGGCTGGAGAACTATCAGGATGTATAAACCCTGCGCCATATAATTGTCTTCATTTGCTGAGGTTAGTGATGCAGGAGGAAAAGCCAGAGCAAAATCCATCAGAAATGGACTGCAAAATAACCATAACATTCCAAATAAAGCAGAATTCTAAGTCTTCCACCCACCCATTTCCAGCCACAGAGCAGATCTGGGTGCAGGATGCATTCTGTTTTTTTTATCTGATCTGCCAAGTCAGTGTTTCATTTGTGAATGAAATATTTTACGCGAAGATGGTGCTGGGCCATGAACAGCCAGCACATGTTTATGTTTTGAGTTGAAAATGAGCAGTCTGCTGGAAATTTTAAATAAAGAGGCACTTAGAGTATATAAGATTTTATGGAATGAAAGAGCAAAAATGTGCAAGATAAAGAAGTTTCATGCAAGCATAGTTATTCTGATGCAAAATCTTGAGATGTAACTGTCACTTAGTATGTCTTACAAAAAAAAAAATTTCAATAAAAAGCCTGATGGAACTGTTTAAGTAGATTAGTGTGGCTACCTCTCTTTTCACACAACCACATTTCAAATCATTATGTAAATATCTAAAAATGTCACAATAAAGGTCACATTGCTTATTGTCAAATGTATAATGAACATTGAAAGAAAAATGTCTTCCTTTTCAAACCGAAATAATCTCTTAGCATGTGCCTCTCCTGCTGAGATTATTTATGGAAGTTTTTACAGACAGTAGGGTCAATTCCAGTGTATTTGTCATACCTAATTATGGCTTCTCATTAAAATTGTACCAAAAAAAAGGTGATTATTATTTCAACATCAACCATCTTGACAATTACAAATATTTTGTTCACAGGGGAAGTGAACGCATTATGTCATATTTATACATAGCTTCATGCTATTGGAAGTATAAACTGTTTGCATTCTCTCTAGGTTTCTGGTTTACTCCTCCTGTATGAAAATTTTACTAATTAAAAAAGAGAAGACTCCCAGATGTAATGTACATTCAACACAAGTTCAGTCTGGGAATGTGGCTGCTAGTTTCTCAACTGTGAAACAACTGCAGTAATATTTCAATGACTACAGTAGAAGTTATGTTCTTGGAAAATTCAGAAGTGCTGTAGTGTCTTACTGCACTAAGGTATGGCAATGTAAAAATTAAGTCACTCAACGAACCTTAGTTCAACCCAGGATAAGTAATATTAAAATATCCAAGTGAGAAAAAAGTGTCCTCACCATTATAATCTGAAATTGCAAACAAAATGTATATTGCTCTAAAAAGTACTGCATTCATATTACTGTGATGGGTTGACCTTGGCTGGACACCAGGTGCCCACCAAAGCCGTGCTATCACTCTCCCTCCTCAGGTGTCTGCAGGGTTGTTTCTCTCACATATTCTCACTCCTCTCTCCACTGCTGTTTGCTGTTGCAGAGCAACTTTTTTTCCCTTCTTAAATATGTTATCCCAGAGGTGCTACCACCGTTGCTGATGGGCTCGGCCTTGGCCAGTGGTGGGTCCGTCTTGGAGCCAGCTGGCATTGGTTCTATTGGATGTGGGGGAAGCTTCTAGCAGCTTCTCACAGAAGCCACCCCTGTAGCCCCTCGGTTCCAAAACCTCAGTATACAAACCCAATACAATTATGTAAGGTCAAAGGCAAGGATAAATTTAAGTGCTTCAAAAATGCATTCCCATCAGGTTACAACATATTTTCCTAGCTTTTTTTAATGTTTGGTTTGAGAATAATGAAAAATTCCCGTAATTTATTTACCTTGTCATAATGGCACTGCACGAAAGACAAGTGTCAGTTGTATTTCATGTTTGCCTGTATTAAAATACTTGTGTTACCTGAGTTGTCCTTTTAACCTAATCTGTGAAAGTGTCATTTTCCAACCTCTAAAAGTTCTGATAGCTGAACTTTGGTTTGCCCAAATTCACAGTATTTATGAAGCGAAACACAGTGTACAAACCTCTGTATACATGTAAGATTAGATTGCCCTTCTCAGCCATGTTCCTCTTTAGCAACTCTGCACACACATCTTACCTAAATCTAGTGTAGAGATGAATTTGAAGCATATTTCCTCTTTTGGGAAGGTGAAAAAAGTACAACTTTTTAAAGTTTTCACTTTGCCATAGCAGTCACGCACGGACTGTAACTCTAGCTCTTCTCAGCTGCTGCGGTCTGATTTCTTACTGCAGCTCCCTCCTCATGGATCTCCTAGACTGGTATAGACAAACAAAACCAGGTCATTTGTAATTATTTCTGATCTTTCAGTCTATTTGAATACTCTTTAGAACTGTGAAATACAGTGCATTACAGTTAGAGTTTTGCTATGGCAAAGCAAAGCCTGTGCTTGTCATTGAGGAACTAAAAGAAAGTTAATATGCTCCATCCGGCTAAAACCAAGTCATATAATGCAACATGCTTTTAATATACCAATGTAACAATTTTTTTTGGATGTACCAAGAAAGTAAAAAGGAAATAACAGGGCATTTATGTATTTAACTGTGAATACTACACAGACTTAATATTTCTAATAGATGCAATATTTTACTTCAGACGTAATATTGAACAGCTTCACATATTATGCAAAAACCAATATTCATGTTAGAATTTCTTTTCCTTGAAAAGGTCCCTTTGAGGCACCTTTAATGAGACAGTGTTCTTGTTAATGCTATCATATGGAAATATTCCCAAAATACACACAATGCACAAAATCTAAGAATAAACAGGATATTTTAAATTCTATTCGGTGGCTAAATATTTTAAAACTTATAAAACATCTGTCTTGAGCTGCTTGTCCAACCCTCCTCCCTTTCCCTGCCTGCTTCATCACACCGTTTGGTACACAAACAAAGAGAATATCAGCCATCAGATGTGTGATATGAAGTGAAGACATTTAGGCACATCAAGATGTTTTTTCCCTTTTGAGAAACTCCTTATAGAAAGGTGCTGATTGTCCTAAATCTCCAGGTATCTGAACTGATATTTCTAAAGTACAAGCCAGTCAAAAACCAAAAAAACCCCAACCCTTGAGATAGTGTCAGGGATCTCCTATGATAATGCCATGGAATAATTTTTATACCGCAGCATCAGCCACAGATAAATCATGAATCCTACATCAGTTTCAGTCTCCACACTAATGCACAGTAAGTCCTATACCTCTTTCTCCAGATTTTTACCTCTTCTTTTATACTAGGGCTTTATCAGATCTGAGCTAGGGATATGGGAATGTTAGCTGGATTTGTTTCACCTTACCCACACACACGCACAAGCAGACATCTGCATGCATACTACTGCTGCATATGGTATAAGGTAAGCAGCTACATTTAATGCGTATGTATCTAGCATTTTGCTATCTTTCAGATCAAGGGAAATGTCACAGACAATTCTAGTTAGAACTTGAACTTCAGTTTTCATGTGGCCCACAGGTATACCAAAACTGCATAGATTCTGCATAATTGTTTATCAATTTTTTTATTTATTTTTATTTCAAACTTTACTGAATTCTTGGCGGGGGTGTGGTGTGGTGAAAAAAAAAAAAAATCAGAATTATCCAATTCAAGTAATCAATTGCATATGTGAATTCAGGTGAAGCTACTCTTGTCAGTTGCCAGAAGAAATCATTGGTCAAAAACATCACCAAAAATCAACACAGTCTTTTCATTGATTAATTTAACTTCATGAACTTCTGGCGAATAAACCTGGAGCCAAAGTCTAACTAAATATCTGTTGTCACGGAACGTGACTTATGCCAAACAAATGGAAATCTATAATCAAAACAGAAGCAATTAGAGTACATCAACAGTGACATCCAATGTCTAACTTCTTGCCATCTAGTTGGTGCCAACGTTAAACTCTGCTGAAGTCCTTATTTTGTGCGTTCAGCATTCAGGTATACTCCAAGCTCCTCCACACTGGCCTGGGGACAATCTCACCTTCTTCTGGCTCTGCATTTGCTAAAATACAGGTTAGAGAGGTCAAATAAAAAAGGTGAGAAGCAAAGAAGTGTGGGATTGCTGCTGTCAGACTGGCTGTTTTAGAGGCTTCTGCCTTGTGGTTATTCAAAGACAGCATGGGTGGTTGAGACAGAAATGGTTTGGTTTGGTTTGGTTTGGTTGAGCTCAAGGTCAAACCCAGAAATTCAGCAAGGCTTTGTTATCTGTGGATCAGACAGAGGGGTATACAAAATATATTGTCAATGGGAATAAAATAGTTCGATGAGAAGTTTAAAATCAGCCCAAACTGCCAGAAGAGCCATAATCTAAAAAGACTTTAAGAATGGGAAAAAAACAGCAGAGCTAAATAAGGCAAGGGTGTATGGGCAAAATAGGAGCAGTTCCAGGGACGCACAATGATCTGTTATTCTAATTGTTCTGCTTATTATTCTGTAAATACTCCATCAATGTTCTCCATGGTTATCAAGCATATGTTCTGAATGTATTACGTGAAACAATTAGAAGCACATGCTTCCTCTTCTATTCATAGAAAAATGCCAATATTAATTTTATTCTCACAGTCTTGCCAGAGCTCTCCTTCGGCTAGACACTCCCCATGCAGCTGTATTGGACCCCAGTCCATTTGACCTCTTTCCATTAAGTTCCACTTTGCTTTTGCAGGTTATAAGACTGGCGCTTCTTTTAGCCTTCCTTGCACATTTCTTCTGCACACCTTCTTGCCCATTACCCTATTACACAGAGACCCTGACCCTTGTAACTCCAGTACACCATCTATTTCTTCTGCATCTCTGGCAGTGTGCACAGACACCTCATGCCTAAGGAAGGTCTGGGTTTACAGGTCCAGGGCAGCTCTAACACCGGGGACAGTGAGTTTTATCCCCACCAAATCTTGACCGAGGATTACCTTGGTAAAATCTTGCCCGAGTTATTTCCCTCTTGCACTAAGCAGGGATGGCAGCAGCACACATGCCACCAACCTTGCCACAGCAGAACTTGAAGTGCATGTCAGAACCAAAAGGACCTCCTGCCTGCACAGCAGCACGCTGGGGGAAGAGCCCCGCCAGTTAAAAGGCGTTAGAGCAGCCACTGTCACAGGTTAATGCTTACATCCAGTGTGGTATGTGGTTAAGAAAGCAGGAAAGCAGGAAAAAACTTATGGATAAAATGGAG
The DNA here is from genome assembly GCA_030449065.1 of Oceanodroma leucorhoa. NCBI lineage: Eukaryota > Metazoa > Chordata > Aves > Procellariiformes > Oceanodroma > Oceanodroma leucorhoa. The sequence continues at coordinate 6,238,686 of JASVER010000043.1, forward strand.
TTTACAGGTTTCTGGGTATTCTACTTGCTTATTCTGCGGACATGCACACAACCTGCCAGCAGCAGGTTTTCTCACAGAAAAATCTTCTCAAGAAAACGATATAGGGGAAAATCCTAAAACCCACTTATATCATGATGACTATTAATGTGACCCCAAGCTCAATGAGTACAGAAGGTCTTTATGCTCCAACATTTGCTGTTCCAAAGAACTCCTGGACAGAAAGGCAATCTGGAACAAATGTTCCTTTCAATACTAACCTGAGGTAGAAATATAAAATGGTCTTGTATAGAAAACACACAGTCTTGAAGAGAATTTAAAATAGCTTCTCCAGACCGCCACAATCATATTATAACTTGCCCCAAATTCTAATCTCTCAGTCACTTTTTCTTCCAAAGGTTTTGAAATTTGTTGTTGTTGATGATGAACATGGGAAAAAGAAGTGTTCATGATTTTCATAGGCAAGAAAAAATCCTGCTTCCCCCTTCCAGTATAGAAATTAATGATTTAGGGAAGAAAACTTCAAAGTAGCTTTAAACTATTCTCCGTGCTTCTGTAATAACCAGTCTTTTGCCAGCCTACTGTGCAACTACAGCAATGTCTGTCTGATGGCCCAGCACCCATCCACGGGCAGCTGCACAAAAATGGTTGGCAGAAGAAGGCCATTTTGAAGAGAAGCTGCAAGGGGCGAGAAGAGGGAAACGAGACCCTGAGCAGAGAGGACACCCTGAGCAGGGTCTTCTTTTACAACATATTAGACCAAGCTTTTAAGAAAAATTGGTGTAACTTGTATTTTTACTTTTCACGCTTTTTATTTATGACCTAAACCACAGAAATTTAGAAAAGAATATAAACCAACCATAGCATCTCTGTAGAATTAATAAAAACACTTTTTGGAAATGTTATGGCTCGTTTGTGTAATAGATGCTTCTCAAAACTAGAGCCAGTGACAGGAAATCAGTGAGCTCTGGACTCACTTATTTCCTTAATGTCTTAATAGCTTTGAAAATCCTCTTTTAGTGCCACCTTTCCTTTTTGAGTGAAAATGATAGGCAGTTCCATTTTAAAAAAAAAGAAAACAACCTCGAAGCACAGTAACTTGGGATCTTAGTATAAAATTTTAAATAAATAAAAGAATATATTGCCTATAAGACAGCAAGAAAAACCACTTTCCTCTCAGTAGAAAAAAATAAGAGTGGCAAAAGCACAGTCAAAAGGCAAATCTGAATTAATACTCTGAACTTTGAGTTCCTTGCCTTTGTCATGAATTATCTACAAACAAACAATGTCTTTGCTCAAAAGAAAAAAAATACAGTGCTAATACGAATATTGTTTAAAGTATAAAATTTTTGGTAATGTAACATTAGAAACTATTTATGAAATACTTACTTTCGAATTAGTTCCTCAAAATCACGTTTTTATTGAAGGGTATGACGTTTATATTTTCAAAATTGTTGGAGGAGTTAAGTAACATCGTCAATACAAGGATTGTTAACAAAACTCAGAGGTAAAGAATATTTTTGAAATTATATCTATTTTATTGTTGGTTTGCTTTTCCCTTTAGACCCTATACAATAAGTTGAACAATCATTTTTAGTATATTTTGGCAAACCCTTCAGAAAAATTTATTTGACTTAGAATAGGCCTTGAAGAAATCATCAGCAATTATGGGAAAAGAAACTTCTTGAATCATGAAATATGTTATTACATTGAAGCAGGACAGCAACACATGTCCCAGTTTTTGAGAAAACAGGATGTGATTTAAAAATTCTTCTCTTCCACACATGATACTGTGACAGACCGAAAAAGATTTCACACAAAGACGACACACAGAATAATCCCTTCCACCACAGCATGCATACCCATATAATTCATTTATTTTATATTTATTTTTTCCTCCTTTCTCTGGATGGGGACATAAAACTCCTCACTACAACAACCACCACGCTTTGTGGAAGCTAAGCCAGGCACACACATGGGAGCCTGGCTGATGTTTTTTACGAGGCTCTGGCAGCCCGCTCCCTCTCCCAGGCATTTCCACACATCTCTCACTCCCAGCACTGCTTGGGGTTCTCACCATAATAAGGTGGCTTTACAACCCAGACTGAAAACAAACACCATAAAATCAAATATTTTAAAACATAAATGATTTGCAATATTCATTAGTAGGGAAAACAGTTACAGGGGAAGCAAGATACAGCTTCTGAGGTTTTGCTAGCATTTCTCTGTGTTAAATGCTCATTCCAGCACTGACATGGGAAACAGCTTTACTGACACCTACACTGGATGATCTGCAGAAATCACTAATAGCTCTTCCGTTTAATAATAAATAAATATATATAAAAATAAATAAAACAATAATCCAAAACAGACAAAAATATGTAAATTTTTCTGGAAGCACCAGCTCTTATTTTACATTGAAGACAATGTCACCATTAAATACAAGTTTATATCTCAGATGAAGACAACGGAAGTTAAAGGAACTCAGTACCTTCCAGGACAACACTATATGATATCACAAAAAACATATGAATTTTTCCTTTAATTCATATTATACTTTACATCGATGTCAACATCGCAAAGTTGCCTGTTTTAAGATGAAAGGTTGTTTCCCTGGTACAGAGACTGAATAAACTCTATGCATATCCTGTCACATCACTGTACTGAAATTCTTCTGCTTCTTTGGATCAATCCAAACCCATATTAAAACATACTGATTTGGTGACAAGATCTGTTTCTGAAAAGGTCCAGAATGAGTACTGCAATTGCAGGGCTCATCCTCCGCCGGCAAGCACTTAACTACCTGCGCTACGGATGTGCAAAACTCATCTCAAAGGAAGAAAAGTTTGCACACACTGGTCTGAATACTTTCGTGGGTATTAATTTGGAGCTTCTGCCTCAATAACTATCAGAGATTGTAATTATTTTTTTTTTCAATTTAGTTTGTCACACTGCGATAATGAAAAATAAGGACCAAGAGATCAGGTAATTAGAGCATTATAGTGATAAAAGCCCTATAAATAATTTACTGTTTTCCAGTTCTGACCCCAAATCACCTGCTTACAAAAAAGAGAAAAGGAACAAAAGAAACAAATATCCCTGCAACTGGTGGCAGTAAACTTAACACAAGCAGCTACACCAGCCGGTATGACCTACTCACAGAAAAGCAGTGAAAAGGACATCCAAATGCAGTATAAATTGTCTGCTAACCCACCAGTTTACTGCAGTATTAACAGAAATGCTTACCACAGATTTTCTGGTTATTTTTTGTCGCAGAGAGAACAAAGCCTATGACAATGAATTGTGAATATCCCAGCCATACAGCAGAATATTGTGGAAGGCAGGTTGTCCAATATATTATATGCAAAACACTGCAAATAGAGTTACCCCTGACCTTAAGCAGAAGAGCATTCAACATGTGCAACTGCTGATTTTGTAACTGTACAGCCCTCTAAGCATGACTCCACCTTTATCTTCAATATGACTACCAAATGCAGGCTGATCAGTGTCCATCTGCATACTGCAGACTGCCGCTGAAAAAAAAATGAAAAGATGATTAAGTCAATATTTACACACATAACAGAAAGAGATCATTGTACATATTGCTCAGTTTATTCTGCAGGCAGATCTCTGAAATAAGTTAAATGCATGGCCCAAAAAATAGAGACTGCACGTCACATAATATCATGACTCAAGTTAATGCTGTAGTTACAATGGGGAGAAATATCCCATTAAGTTGGTTGGAAAGTTGTTTGGAATACAGGAATTGGTATTTTGTAAAATAATCAGTGGGTACGGGGTTAGCAGACTCATTCTAGATTTATGGCATGTAAATGAGATCAAAATGTACCAGCATTCATTTTCTTGTGGCAGAAGGAGGGGAAGAAGGTGACTTTAAAATACTAACTATAAATAATAAAATATTTAAAGATACGGCAAAGACCAAAATGTGTCATTTATATAAATGGCTATGACAGGACTGACAGAGAGAACAGTTTGTCCCCTCACTCTGAACTTCAGCRGGAGCCCACCTGGCTGGCCTATGGTGGGGGGAGGAACCTGAAAGTCACAGAAGCTTATTGAAGACTCATGCCAGTGTGTAATGTTAAGTGCAATCTTTATATATAGGCTATGTAACGTTTTCAAGAGGCCATTATCATCATGTCATTTAAGTACTTGCAAAGGGAGTCTGTGGCATTTAGCAAAGCACGGCACACTTCAACCCCACAAGTTCCTGTGGTTGAACCTGAAGCATTTTACCCCCTTTGAAACAAAATGTGAGCATTTAGTTAAAAAAGGCAGGCAGCAGTTAGCAACTCTCATTGCATCTGTGTTTATGCTTGCTCCTAGCAGCTGAGTCCAGGCAGCCAGAGGTATTTAAGAACATACTCTTCTCCACAGTCAATGGCAGGTAGCTGCAAAACATCTTGGAAAACCTGAGTCTTGGCCCAGTCAACAAAATCTGGACCAGTGCACGGCAGGAATCATTCTTGAAATGCTGCAAGTGCATGCACTTCATTTCCACAGCACCTTAAATCCCACCTTCATATCACAAAGATAAGCTTAATGGTTGCATCTGCCAAACTATGTTGTGGCCATGAGGACTGTGTTACCAAATTGTGAACAGCATGTAGTCCCACTGTCTCATGGATGATATCTCAGATAAAAAGGAAAATGTGAGAAATATGACAACTCTTGTGACTTCAGTTAGGTCTTGTGTTAAAACAGAGTTTGCAAAATGAATGCAAAAACTAGCCTAGAACAACTACACAGAGTCCCTAGAAACTGAGTAGCTGAAAACCCCATCCTATTTGCTGGTTCTCACATTTAAAGAGCAGTTTATCACACATTTAGAAAACACACATTTTCATTCTAGTAATTAGCAGTCAGCATTCTGCCATTTAAAGCTCTCGTGCTCAAGGGGAACTCAGAGCTGATGTCTCTGCACGACTTCAGCTGGAGCTCCTGGAGCTTGCATTTGGAAGGGAATACTCTGTGTTGTTTCATGTGTTTGTAGGTTGTGATCTCAACAAGCTCATAAACATGTTTAAGGCTGACTATAATTTATCTTGATTTAGCAAGTCAACTAGTATAAAGTGTTCAAAATAACTGCTAAGTTGTCCTCCAATTTCCAAAGGGCATTTTTGGTGCCAAAAAGTAGTGGAAATTCTAAAGACATATTAGCAGAATAGGTTTTCCACTAGAAATCATGATTTTTAGTCGTAAAAGAAATTAAAAAGGTTGTATTGCATATTAACTTAAACACTGGTATATATCAGAATTACATGCAGATCATGGAAAAAAATGTATTTCAAGTACCATTAACATTCATTTCTGTGTTACTATGTTTTGCTTATAGTAAAATTCACTAATATATTACTGTCTCAACAATTCTAAACAATAAAAAATCTGGTCATGCACTACAAACAATCTTGAACTTTTCTTTTTCTAGACTTTTTAAATTTATATTTTTTTCTTTTATATTTTCTTTCTGACTTTTGAATCTGCAAGGCACACATTTTCCAAAGTTTCCTTTGCAGCCAAAAGGAGAGATTTTTAGATGTTTTAAAATAAAAATTGAAAGGCTTTCATATTCCCATGCCCCAGGAACTAATGCTTTAACAAATACATCAAATAGCCTGATACTCATTGTGACAATGTAAGTTTGTTACACAGGTCATAAAATACCTGCAAGAAATGTCTACATAATGCTAATATCTTGCTTAGATAAGAAATAGAAGTAGATCTGGCAAAATTTTTCTTCTTTGATGCATGTCCAGGTATTGTAAGTCATATAGTGTATGGAGATTAGCAATAGTTTGGCTCTGCAGGGTATCTTCTAGTGTCTTCTCATGGGAAAGTGCCTTTCAAGGTTAGTATCACCGATACTGAGACAGTAATATCTTGCAGGTATGTGAAAAAATATATTTGACAACAAGATGCCATTAGCTCCCCTTTGTTTAATTTGAAAATTTTAAGAACATATTAAATGAAGCTTTTTTTTAAAAAAAATAGCTAAACCAATAATATTAGTATAGGAAGACAAAGCATGGAACAATGAAAATGGGTAAGCATTTCTATGTAAATGAAATGCGTGCAGAGCATCCTAATTGCATGGCCAAGGATGGTCTAGTTACCTGCCTAATGCCACTACATGGCAAAGTTGGCAATATACTGTTTTTATCCATATTTATATATCATTTTTATAGCTTTGAATGCATAAGTTATATTGGAACTTCAACAGGACCAAGCAGCTCTAGAATAAAGCCTATATTAATTATCAGTATCAATTGTTTGGGAAATATGTGGGGGCCAGTGTGTGTGCAGAAGTGCTCAATTTCCCTAGATTTCGGGGCTGTCTAGATTTTGAGAACTGTGTGAAAAGAACAGAGAAAACACCCTTCTCTCTAGTTTCAAGAAAAATCTTCATTTGAAGCTATGAAAATCTTCCAGTGGTTTCCAAAACGGGAATGAATTCAGCAAGTGCTCGTATTTTCAAGGCAGGGCTTGCTGCATCTCACACCACAGAGAACAGAAAAGACCCAGAATTACAGCAGAAGCTTTAGTGAGCTATGGATTTCATTGCACCTTCCTGGGCTCATTAGTTCAGCTAACAGCTTCTACTTGTTAAGAGGCTCTGTGGGTAGCAGCAGCAGCAGCAGCAGCAGCAGTCAGAGATGCTGAAGCAGAGGTACCTGCAGACACCATGGTTCAGGCTGTATCTTGGGCGGGAGATGACACTGTAAATCCTGCTTAGGGAATGTTCCATTCATTTTAATTTTATTCACATTTCATTATGATTTTGTTTTCACACTCAGGCCAACATCACACCTCTCAGGCTTGCCTTTTGTACCTCAAAGGAAACTGAAGAATTATCRGTCATATGCTGCTTTTACTTACATCCCTTTAACCCCCATTCAGGCAGGGTCATATAGCTGTGAGGGGAAAAAGATGCCCTTCGTATTAGCATCCCTCTGTGGAAGATTTTTCATTTGCTTCTATCTTTAGTCATTTTGAGAAATAATAGAAACTGAAATCTCGCCTCCTGGAATACAGTGGCTTAAACATTTGAAATGCTTTTGCTGCAGGGTGCTGTTAGTGCTTCTGTGCCTTTTTTTTTTTTTTCCCCTCTCCCAATCCAGTATCCATTTCTTGCTGTACTGCATAATGAATATGAAATGTATTTTTGATGGATATACAGTCAACCAGCAAAATCTCCAGGTTCAAAAATGAAAGCAACAATAGATCCACAGCTGTATCCACACATGCATTGCCTWTCCTCTCCCACTGAACACAAAATCTGGTTGATTAAAGGGGAGGGCCTTAATAAGGTCCCAGTGTGGTGTAAGGCTAAGCTGTGCGGGGAAGATTTGAGGATGCAGCAGAGTCACCTATACACTCTCTACTACAGTAGAAGCTGTCCTTAGAGAATTAAAAAGTCCCAGAAGAAAATCCTTACTAGAGTAAGGGGACTGATCAGTTTTTCCAGAACGGGATCCGTTAGCAACTTGAGCAAGCCTCAGCTTGCTCTGTAAAGGGAGAAAAGTTTTACTGTCTCCAGACAGTAAAAGTGCCAGTGCCTGGGGAATTTGTTTCCATAGCTATAGTCCTTGTCGTTCCTTGTACATCTCTGTCAGAGACAGAGAGCACAAACTTTCTGTCTTCCTTGAGCTCTTCACGGAAGCCCAGCTAGGACTTGCAAAGCAGATACAACATGACCCATTTAAAAAAAAAAAAAAAAAATTACTTCCGCATAACTTCTCTATGTTCATGGCACTAGCTGGCATGGAGAAATCTAGGCTGCTCCTCCTCATGGAGGGGTCATTGCAAATACCCTGTACTACAGGAACTCCATGTTCTTCTCCCCAGGTAACAGCTTCCAGCTGGTAAGTTGTCACAGTTCGGGGGGTTAGTGTCACAGTTTCATGTCAGTTCGTATCATGTAAAATAGCTATGCATGACACAGCAAGAAAGATGAACAGAAGTGTACCACTTGSACAAAAAACTTTTCATGTGAAAACAACAACAGTGGACAAACCTTAGTTTCTTTAACAATACAAAATTTTCTTACCAACTTCCTCTCCCAAACCCAAAACCAGAACAAATGCTGTTGCCACAGGCTGCACTGTATAATCAGAACTTGCCAGTTTGCTKTTCTTTGCTGTCTGTGGCTATTGCATTTTCTCATGCCTGAGAGAAAACGGATGATCCAGCAGCCATACTGGCAGGACAAGTCATTCAAGAAATGGGATCCATAGCTTTCACTGCCAATAGGACCTGGAGCAAATCATGCAGACCAAGCTTGGATGTGATGGTAGGAGCCCAGACATTTCTAAACTTCTCATTGGCCATCACTGCAGCACTGGGACCCTAACTGTAAACAAAAATACCTCTCTGTGCTATAGTGTCCAGTTTGTATCATGGGCATAAAGACATTTCCTACCTCATACATATATTTTGGAATTTAATACATTAAAGACGCAAATTGTGATGTAAGTCCCTACACTAGCTTCACAGAGCAAGGCTGAGATAAAATCGACATCATTTAATTTGACATCTATGCACAAATCTCATAGCATGTGTAACCAGCAGTATAGCACTGATGACTATACACCCTCAAGAAGTGGAAAGCAATCTTTATATTTTTTATGTGCTTATCTCTACAATATCTGAAAATATTGCACATATCCAAACCCAGAAATAAGACTTATAACCTTCCCTTTTTTCTCTCACTTTATACTTCCTTGATCGGCCACAGGAAATAGCTTGTTTGGTTTGCATACTTTGGCTTGTTTGTGTGAGCAGATGTCTTGTGTGAAAAAAATGACGTCGAGTCAAAAAATGATAGCTTCCCATGCTGTTTTCAGAGTGAAAAGGCTCATGGCCAGTCTGATCTCCCACTGCACTGAATTTCATAGTAATTGTTTACCTGTCTGAGGTATTTGCTACTCACGTGCATGAGCTTTCCTCGTGGCTGACAGTTTCAATTTTAAAGATGAAAATTCCTCTCAGGAAAAATCTCCATGGAGATTTTAAATATCATGATAAAGACCTTGAATTGGCCTGTATTTTTAATATTTGGAGCAGTGTACAGAGCAGAACAATGGGGTGGGTTTTGTTGKTTTTTGGGKKTTTTTTTTAAGACCAAAGGGATTTCTGTCCTTGAAACTATTCAGACAATTTTCAGAGTGTGAGACTTCATTCCTAGGTGTAAAGAACTCATCTAATTAGTTTTCAAGGTCAGGAGAGTATGTGTCATTGTGTCCTACTCTGTTCTGGCAAGGATAACAGACAGGCTTGGGTTTTGGCTTTTTTTTTTATTGCTTGTATTGTTTTGGGGGGGATGGGTTCATGATTAGTTGTTTCAGATTTGTTTTTCTATGATATCCAGGAAGGATCCAGCATTGGAGAGTAATGGTGGGAGAAAGCATGGTGGAAAACAAGTTTTCCTTTTATGTTTTAATTAGTCAACATTYGCTAACCATGTGGGTTGACTTAGTGTGCAAAATATGTACACACAACATGTACGGGCAGATACAAACTGACGAATTTTATGCCCTAAAATGCTGGCGTGTGCACCGCTTTCCTCCCAGAATCTGATCACAAAAACTTGTTGCTGAGCTCAGCCTAAAAATYGAAATCCTTTGTTACTTTAGCATCAGTGTTCATGTATTCACATGAACAACAACATGCCAACCACAAGGCAAGTGATCCTGCAACCGTGTTGTTAAACTACAGATAATAAATCCTGATGAGAAAAAGGATATTTTAGAAAGGCCTGTCATATTACACAGATCAAAGCTGGATCCCATCTTCTAATCCCAAAGCGAAGGCAGGGAAAGCTTGCTTCTTTGTCCAGTATACTATGTACATAACAGCCCTAACTTCTTCGTGGACATAATGAATGCTATCTGAGGAGTTTAAACCTCTGAGATGTGATTGCAAATAATCATGTTTCATTTGAATACAAAGAAAAAAAGGTTAATATTTTGCTGTAACCAATTTTCTACCAATTGGAGTTCTCATTTCCCAAATGAAAAATTATCCTCAATAAACAAACTGTTATTAGTTAAACGAATAAAAAATRTCTAGAAACTAGGAACTCTGTTTTCTGGGAATTTTTGATGCTACAACCACTTGTTCTTCAGGAAAAAGACAGTTTCTAAGCTGGGTATGTCTGTGAAAGGTAACTATCACACATTCACTTTATCAACTTGTACTTTCACTGACAGGCAGGTGGTCAATAGTTCGACAGTGATCACAGCTACTTACACCGCGCTTCTCTTAAGCTTCACATCTGCATGGTATCATTTTCAAGATGAAATAATGAAGTAGTAGGCTTAATTAGTTTTTAAAGTATCTAGTGTAAAACTGCCARTTTTTACCTCATAAAGCTACCACCTATCTTGGGAAATGGAATAGACCGAATTCGCTCTATAAATCCAAATGGTTGAAATTATTATCTTGAACTCATGCAGTCCTAGCAAGTTATTTACAGTGGGATACAGTTCTTAAACAAAATTTCCCTTTGAGTGCCTGAAGTTTGCAAGCAAACAAGTAATTGTCACAATCCCATCTCTGCTTTGATAGAATTGCAAGAGCAAATGGGGTCAAACTCTGCCTTAGCCAAAATCTCCTTACAACTCTGTAGAGATTATGCCTCTATTCATATGGTTGGTGGACAGTGATGCTGGCTTTCAGTAAGCAACACCACTTGTATTTATAACCCCAATATTTTTTGAAGATCACAGGTGTTCTTGATGAATAAATTGAAAAAAAAAAATATAGAACCAAAGTAATTTGTACTTTGTCTTAGAGAAAAAGTAAGCCAAAACAAAACAAAACACCTATCAAATTACCACATTTACAATGTAAATGTAAAAAAAAAAGTCATACTAAGGGAACATTGTCCTACACTGAATTAGGAATCTCCCATGTTTTAACTACAGGGGTCATCTGCTCTATGACAATAAAGGGATAAGGAAATATTAGTGCAGTTGGGCAGAACAGGACCTTCTAGACCCATGACAAAAGGGTCCCAAATGGCACAAGAAGCCTGCTATACTAACCCAGTGTGACCTGTCTGGTGTTTAGTAAGGTGGAACTGTCATTCTCTGGGATTTTCCTGTGGGCTTTGTTCAGGTAGGAAAATTAGTCCACCCAATTGTAAAGGAGATCCCAGCCTGCAGAGATCCTCTGAAAGCTCAATGAAAATATAAACAGTCCTGATTTTTCAGAGCTTTTAAGAATGAAGACAATGAACTACTGGAACAAGATTTGAAGGGAAGCATTGATTTTTATGATCTGTTGATGTCTCCAGACCAAAACTAGGTATTTTTCCTCAGAATGCTTTTAGTTTGACACAATTTAGTGGATTAAATAAACAAAATGTTCTCTTTTATTACAGATGTTAGGCTAGATATGTTTTTACTGGTTTGCCACAATCTAAGGATTTCTATAGGCAGAATAACCCATGATGCCTTCTGAGATGCTTCAGCTTTCATCACTCAGACAGCACTTAAKTGCAACTATCAACATTAGCACCAGTGCACAGACACACAATAATTATTCTTACATCCTCATCCAGAAAAATTGAACTATCATTAAAACTATTCACATGTCTGTAGACAAATGACTGACAACCAGGTTTCACCAGCTGAAGCAAATGGCTGTTCCTGGTATGCAGAGATCAAGTAAGATGTCTCTGAAATCCTGGTTAAGAATAGGAAGTTGACTTTTGGAAGGTGCTGACTAAGAGTGAACAGCAGCATCTGATTTTAAAGCTCTGAGTCTTTACCCTTTCTGGTGAACAGATGAGACTCCATTTAAGGCAAGGGAATCAGATTGGGGTTTTTTTTCTCTTAACAGTCTTAAAATTGTTGAAATGATCATTTTCATCTTACTGTGCTTTATTTTTATCTGACAGTGTAGCAGCAGGAACTCAGGGAATCAGCATATTACTTTTCTTTTTACATGTTACTTTTTAAAGTAACAGTACTTTTCAAAGTTCCTCAGGATCTGATGATATTAAAAAAGCAGAGAGGGAAGAGAGTCAATTGGACAAGTGAAAGAGATCTTTACTGATGGTGACAAGTTTATCTTGTACATAAAAATGGTTTGAAAGTTCTCAGTTACCTGATAGAGCTCAAATCAGCATTTGGTGGCTGTAATCCCAACACACACACACTATTAGATTCTGGTAATAGGGTGAACAATATTAGTCCCCGACACTGAATATAGCAAATTCATGGGCTATTTTTAGGATGGCACCGAATTTAGTTGAAAGGCAAGGCTTGATCCACCAGTTCATGCTCTAACATATGATGAACAATAACATTTCTGAGTGTATTACTTTACAATACAATACTTTACTGGGCAATACTGTCACCAGCTTCCCCTCTTCCCTCTCCAGCCCCAACATACTCTTTCACCACACAGCTTGATTTACAGATAAACACCTATGAAAAAAAGTCAGAAAGAATATGCTGGACTATTGATTAGTGATGGTTCAGTGTAAAACCAGTTCATTAGGTACAGAAACATTTTCAAACCTGATGAGTTTGTTAACTTCTAATATAGTAGGCAAATAGATTATTTGTCACTGCTACAGCACTAAGAAAAATTGTCATGAACAGACTTGTATTACTTTGATAGGTCTCSGCTACCTTTCCTTTGAGTGCTAAATTTTATTCTTTTTGTCCTAGGCAATATAGGAGAAAAATTTTCACATTTGAGTAAAGTATAAATGTTGTGTAGAGAGTACTGCGTGGGCTGAAACTGATGCCTTCTTTAGTTAAGCCACCACCAGTCACTCAGGCACGGGGAACTCCTGCCCTTCCCTGCCTGTGCTAATGGATATGGGTGCACTAGGTTCACAATGGCTTTGTTACAGGCAAACATTAAGTCTTTGCTCCATAGGATCATATATTGTCCATACGGCCAATTCTTGATTTGGAGGCAAATTCAACTTTCTTTTTTATGGGGTAAGATTAACATGGTTTTGGTTAAGTTGCCATTTCAAAATTAAGCTTCGTGAAAGACCCTTGTTTATTTCACTACAAATTTGGATCTCTCACATGTACGGTGACCTTCTTCTAGCACTTCAATTTAGCTAGATTCCATGCTGGTATTATTAAATCCACCTTCTGCTTTCAATGTTGTTGATCTTATAAGATGTTGACCATCACTGATGTTATACACCAGTAAGAGAGTTGCTTAAGCAGTCCTGCTGAGAATCCACCCAGAGAACTGGATGAGGAATTTGCTTTTAGTGCTTGGTGAATCCTATTTTGCTCCACACATGATTCACCAAGCATGTTGTTCACCTGGATTTCTGTTTCTTTGTGCTACCATCTCAGCTGATCTAGCAGAGACTGTGGAATGCCTCTTCTAGCTTGGTTTGAATACTGGGGCATAGATGTGAATGAGTGAAATAAAGGTAAGGGGAGAAGGATGTTTGTCAGTCTTTTCAGATGAAAGTGTTCAGGTCTCCTCAGGTTTGATCACATGGTTTCAATCAGATGAGGGGCTGTGTGGAAACAATCAAGCTGTAGCTGTGTTCTTATTTTCTACAGTTGTATATGAATATCCAAAAGCTAGAATATATTTCTTTCACTTCATATGCAATATTACTTATTTTTAATCCTGAGTGCTCTGTGGCGAGTCATGTATTCCTGATTTTCCAGGGAAATCCCAAAGGCTTTATTTTATGCATAGGGGTTGCAATACCAGATTCTACAAAGGTAATAGTCTTATCTAGAAGACAAGAGAGACAAAGATGGAGTTAAATGCTAAAACAGATTACTCTTTACCTTTTAATGGCATGGAGGACATGAACAGATTTATGAAGCTGATGGTACTTACATATGAAGCCAAGGAATGTCTTTTTTATCTGTGTGTACATGAGAAACCTAAAGTGATTCCTACTGTCAGTAATTGCATCCAAATCTAAATTCATTAGAGATGAAAAATAAACAGCACCCAAAACATTTCAGAAAAGTTATCCTCAAAAGTATGTGTACACTGGCAAGGCTTTTTAACAAGAAGCTTAAGATGGAAGTCTTTCATAGGAACATCAATAGGTGTTGCTCCAGTACTAACAAGTCAGTCAGCACACATTTATAACAATGCAATAGGGTACAACTCATGGTTCAGAGGCAGTAACAGCCTGAAGTTTGTGGCTAATTTCCTATTAATGAAATATTATCTGTTCTTTAGAACTTAGGTACTTAAGTAAAACTCTATCTCCATCTTTGTGAATATATCTTCATTTAAGGAAACATTGTGTGTTACACATACATGCATACACATGTGTCTTTAAAAGGGTAATTATGACAAAGGCATGTAGAAAGAACAGGAAGTTGTCATATCAGCAAATAAATATATAAGCAATTAAAAAAAAATCCAGTAAGTTGTGGGGCTAGGTAAAGAGCAATATAATGGACTATAAAAAACAAATCTGGAAGTACAAAATATAAAAGCTGGTACCTATAAAGAGAACCTGAAAGAGAACAGTGGCCTTGTCAAAATTTTTGTTTAAAACAATTGTGGGTAATTCTAACAGCTTACAGGAAAGCAAGACCAAGCATGCATACTGAAAGGGGACTTACTTATATCCAAGTGGCTCAGTATGTGAAACATCTGAGGCCTGGAAGGGAGTAAAATGGGCCTTAATTAATCTATATTCTAATATTTTAGATGCTGTGTATACTGCTGAATGAAAATCTAGACTATAACTTGTGCCACGTAATGCCAGCAGTACAGGTGTTTAATCTTGGTGGTATTATTAAAAAAAATATCACCGTGTATGTTTTACTTAGATTATCCATGTAAATTATTTATCCTTTCTGTGGCCATTTTCAATTTCTGAAAGGTCAAAAGACTTACTTACACTGAGCTTTAGGAAATCTAAGGTCCCAAGCATATTATTCTACTTTGAGTTTCCATTTTTCCTTCTATAACTTTATGGTTCATTGGGGAATGTGTGGCATGGAAAGTTGTTCAAATGTCCCAGCATTTGAAGTAAGCAGATTAGTAAATSTTTAAACTGTCATGCATGACTACTATTCTTTGTAAATAAAATATCTCAGMGTGTTTAAACGGACAGTTGTTCAGGTCTCCCAAGTTGTTTTCTCCCCTTGGCTTGTGAGCACTTATGTCCTGAAGGATCAGCCCCTCAGCACTCAATTGTCTTCAGCACTTTTGCTAAAAATCATACGCTCAGGCTTGCCAAAGCARGGAATAGACTGCGCAGTAGTCCCGTGTGAATGAGACTGCTTCTGTGGGAGGGAATGCTGAGTGAAAATGAGACAAGCTATCTTGCTTTGAGTAGGATGAATAGTCATCCCAGGGGTTAGTTTGGAGCAGCTTCTGTGCTGTAAACCCACACCCCACCATTCTTCACCCTCACCGCCTCATGTACACAAGACCTCTGTAGCACACTGACAATCAGAAATGTAATATACAGTTTTCAGCCATGGGTATATTGGATTGTAGACAGGTATGTTTGTCTTACAAACACAACCCCTTTAACTGGAGGGGTGGCTGATAAAGAGTTGCATCCACAGATGGCAGGCAGCCTGGGAGCAGTCAAAGGGACTCAGAAGAGAGAGCCCATGGTGATGAGCATAGTGTGAAAACCTAAATGAAGGAGAAAAACAAAATCAAAAACTTTAAGGGATGAAAGAAGTCCCAGCTAAGATGTGTACAAAGCAGTAATTGCTGAAATGTCTGTTTGAAGAAATCATTCCTCACATGGAAGAAATCTAACAGTACAGGCTAACATTGCACTTGCAACCTTATCCCAAAGCACACAGAAGGAATTACTATTTTTCTTTGTCTTACAATGTTCACAGATTTTTATGTAGCAAGAACTACTATCATCACCACAAATACCTCCTGGATGGCATAATACATAGACTCTTTTGAAGACTATTGATGGTAGGAGTCTGTCATTCATGCCTACATATTTGCATATAGTGAAAGAACATACATTATCACCTCTGAAGAGCTGAAATATTCAGTTGTTTACCATATGCAATGTAATTCCTGACTAAATATAAGGAATGCAAAATCTGCAATGTACTCCATCATTAAGATAATTATATGCAATCTTACTATAGTTGGGATATCTAAATAAAGTATAAGTCACAGATTTAACTTCAGTCTGGGACCATGGATTGTGTATAGAATACTTAAGCCCCAAATTTCAAGAGGATTAAACATTATTTAAGTGTAAGACTCTGTATCTAAAATTTAATAAAAATAATTATTTCTAACATCTACTGTAAATTTGGAAAGAATATTTTTAACTTTGGTTGAATAACTACCTTCTGTTTTTTATTAAATTCTGTGTTATCTTAAAAATACTTTTTATCTATAAGTTGCATTTCTGCACATCCCATGTAAATATTGTTGTACCTATATCTATAGTAATGTAAAAATTTATATCTTTGCTTAAATTAAATGTATACAGTTCGCTGATTTCTAAGCAGGGCATTTACATACCAAATAAATTGTAAAATCCAAGCAGAACCTTATAATCCCATGTTAGGAGACTGTATGGCACTTTGTTCTTAGCAAAGAGACAAACATATGCCCTTTTCTTCAGAGGATCTCTATCTGATTGCCAGGGTCACACAAAAACATGGACAACAATGAGGAAGCAAAGTAGCCTCCAAATAAGAGCCTAACAACCTCTATTTTCCAATTCACTCATTGTTTCTTACGTCTCAGATGATCCAGGACATTGATTTCAGGACTTTTTTCCCACTCCAAGTTATTTTAAAAAAATGCCTAACTAGATGAAAACACACTTCATAGTGCTAATTGCAGTTTAGCTTTACTAATGTACCCATTCCCTGAGTCGTATAATAAACTGAAGAGAGAGAGAGACAGCTTTTCTTACCTGTAATCTGCAAACATCACCTTGCTGCTGTTATGTAACTGGATAATATTTCTATAGCATGAATTCTAGATACTGGCAATACCAAGCCTTAGCCCACATCTTCTTAAACTGTAATCCCTTTTAAAACCAGCACATTTTTCCACATATAAAGATTGCATAACCACATACTGTGCCTTTACTTACTCCTTTTTGAGTGTTCAGCATCTGTGACCAGACAATTGTCTTGAATCTCGGTTGTAGGTGGAGCAGCTTCAAGCAACCCTAAGGACCCTTGGGCTGGCACTCGGCAGCGCTCTCCATTGCAGCAAGGCTCTCCAAAGGCAGCACAGGGCAGCTCCCTCGCCACCACCCACCTGAGCTCTTGGGGTGTGTGTGAAGGAGGAACAGTGTCATGACTGGCTAYGAATTACTAGGATCTTAAATAACCCACATGATACAGAACTGCCTTCAGGCTCTTTCTACTTATTCTGGGGATCAAAGGAGCACAGTATGGCTCAGGGCTGCATTTTAAATGGTATTTAGATGCTATAAGATTCAAGTGGGTGCTTAGTGAGGCTGATAAATGTGCCTAAGCATCTGAAGTCCATTAGCCTCCTGTTTTTCATATGTAAACCTATGCACTTTCGTAAATTTACCCTATAAAGCTATTTGCGTGCGAGGGTGTAAGTGGGTGTATGTATATATTATCACTCATGTACCTACTCTTCTGAAGCTATGTGTTTGCTGCTCAGCTACTGCTGAAAACCCAAGCTGCTTCTGTCTTTCAAACAAGTAAAATGGTGAGCAACTATGAAAACTAAGCGATGTCCATTATGTTCAGCTGAACAGTCAAAAAGTTAACAAGCTAAGAAACACTTGTCAACAAAAAAATGTGAAATTTGTTTGTTTAAACTGGCAGTTATAATAGACATTTCTGAATCTAATGCTGAAGGCAACCATCTCGCTGAAATGTGATGTCATGTATGACAGGAACAGCGAGACAGACTTGCAGAGGGAAATATTAACCTGCCAGTTTACCACTGGTGGCAAATTTAAAAGAGAGAAGGAAAATATTAATATTGAATATTTATAAAGCATTCGCTTGCTTAACTGTTTCTTCATTTGAGTGTCATTCCAGTACTAAAGACAGTTTAAGATTGCTTTCAATGTGTCACCCAAAAAAACGAAAAGTGCCAGATCTCATTGCTAAGTCCCTGAGCCACCTAGTCCCTTGTGAGACGAGATTAAATGAAAAGAGTAGGAGACAAAGAACACTGTACGATTTCATCTGAACTTCAGATCCTGGCAGCTCTATTTTGCTATTTCAGATCCCRGCAGCTCTATTTTGCAATTTCAGATAAGTACACCCAGCACTTTATTGAGTTATAAATTGCTTTTCCACGTTGTTCAAACAACATGGGGAGTAGATCTTCACTATTCCCCTAYGTTCCAATCAAAGTCAACTTCAGTTCTTTCTTGCTCATTTTGTATTTATGTGCTGCATTTCTGCAAGCAATGCACAACATATTTCTGGATATTTGATTGTATTACATTTAATTTGTCATACACATTGCTAGGCCCGTCAGGAACAATTACACCAAATGGTGCSGTAACACTTGGTGGAAACAATGCGTCTTTGAACATAACAGTTACATTGCTGGTAACATAAATTATACRCCATATACACAACACTTGGTATTTGTCAAGGCTTTCGTACTTAGGTGCCTCTATTAGGATTAATATGTTTCAAGAAAGCCAGAGCACTGCAGCAATTAATCAAGTTTCCATAATTAAGGTAACCTTGATTTAAGCAAATTAYCCTTAAAGCTCTCAAGAATCAATGGTTTAGATAAAACTGCTAAGTCAGTAACTCTGTGGACTGTAACTGGATTCTTAGAATTGATTTATGGAATAATTTCCATATGTGAGTCCTCCCCTCAATACCTTTAAAATTCAAATCTACTTACCAGCCCATACAACTGTTTTGCAGAGGACAGCCCTGGGAGCCACCTTCCAGCCCACAAGGACTTCTCAGGGCCTAAGCTGCAGTCACAGTAACCTATGGCCACAGCACCATTGGCTATATCACGTGCCTCCATGCACTACTGCTTCCTCCTCTTTAAGTGTTTATTGAAAAAACACCTGTGTATATGACTGATCTTAAAGTCAGGAAAGTCAACAGCAAACTTCTAATGGATTTCAATGGGAATAAAATTGGGTCATACACAACCATCTTATGGGTTGAATTAGCAAAAGTGTTGTCCATCTCTGAAGCCTCTTATACATGCAGAAGAGCCAGGAATGTTTAAACTTGCCAAACTTTCATTTGAAAAATTAGGGAAATATTTTAGGTTATTTAATTAATAATGTGAAATGAGATGAACAAGAAAACCTACCATCATCACCTTCCAATGGAAAAAAACAAGTGGAAAAAGGAGAACTAGAGAACTGTTTTCATCAGATTGTATTGCATTCACTTGGTTAATCTCCAAAAATAAAYAAAAAAAAGGAACAGGAGAAACAAACACTAACTGCCTTGAAGAGATATGGTAGAACAGGGGTCTAGGGAAGCAACAGTTCAAATGCTTTTACAGAGAGCAGTTCAAAAAAATTTGCATAAAAATTGAGTAAGTCCTGCGTGGAAGACAAAGTGAAAATCTATCAGCTGTGAAGAACCTGGAAGRTGTTTTGGAGCCTTTTACAAATTTGTTCTTAAAATCTTTGTCTCAGTGGTGGACACAGAAGAACACACAAACAAAGAATAAAAGGTAAGCATTCTTCCTTTACAGGACAAGTAGAATGTCAGTATGATCTGTGGAATAATTTCATTCAGGAATTTCCCTCTCCATGCTTGTAAATTTGTGTTTACTTTCAAAGCTAGACATTGCTGGCCAAATGGTCAGATAACAGWGGCTGATCTGTCGTGTTACAATGGCTGGCACCACTGCTCCATTTCACCTAAAAGGATTAACAATTGTTATCAAGCAAGTCATGAGTCCCAAATTCCTTACTAATCACACCCACTGAACTCCAAAGAGTAAGAAGAAAACAAAATAGAATTTAATAGCAGAACTTGTGGAAAGCAGGCTGAAGTGTGAAGCACTTCTTTTAACAAGAACAGTAGTACTGCAAAATTTCTCTTTCCTTCATAGAGATCTTTATCAAATGAAACTGGAAAGAATACAGTCTTAAGGAAATCTGGACCTAATCCAAAGTCCACTGAAATAAACACAACATCTCTTATTGATGTCCATGAGCATTGCTTTGGGTCCTGTGTATGAAAAGCAACATTTCCTGTGAGGGAAATCAGCAGGCCACGCACCACTAGCAGTATAGCTAATAATGCTCTCCCAAGGGGGGAAAAATAATAAAGCAGCTTGCACAAAGAGGTTCTGATTCAACAACGCTCCTGCTTGTGCATGACAAACAAAGATAATTGCAAAGAAGATAGGTCATCTTCCATCAAGCCACACTGGGATTCATTGTTAAGCTCATGGTGAGATAAAGACTGACGCAGCTGGATGAAAAATTTCTGAGATAGATGCCATCTATCTATAGATAGATGCTGAGATTGAAATATGTTTGAGAAACATTAAGAAGCTTAAGTAAAAAAAAGGTATTTTAAGCTTTCCAGAAGATCAGCTGCAACATGTTCCATTTCTTCTCCTGTGGTCCTAGATCTCTGCTGCATTTAAGTGCCAAAGTATGTTTCTGCTCAAATCAAACTCAGTATTTGTCTGTCTAGATGCATCTGTGCAGGTTGTTCTGTCTGTTTGAACTGTTTGCCAGGCAACACAGCAGATTTAGATGACCACAGTACCTCCCTTACATATGTGAGGCTGGAAAGTAAAACAGATCAGGACCTCATAAAGAAACAGCATAGCCTGGGGTGAGTCAAAGTGGATCTAGATCAGGACCTCATAAAGAAACAGCATAGCCTGGGGTGAGTCAAAGTGGATCTCCCACCAGGTAATCTGACAGGGGTGCGAGCTGAGGGCCGCTCTTGCCACAGAAGTTGTGGATGATGCACACGCTCCTTAATACCTCCAAATGTGAGGTTTGCAATAGTCAGAATCGTACTCAAAAAGCATGACATATTCTATTGCATGTAGCTGGCTTCAAGGAATTYGAAGACTCATATTCTGGAATCTCAGGCCTTTCTCAATCTTGAGCAGAAGGCAGCTGATYCCTTTCTACTTGAGTCCCTTTCTCCTCAGACAGGTTATACAACATACCAAGAAGCCATTTTATGTATCATCTCAAGACTGAGACACYGAAGCCTGAGAACAGTTAATGAGATTTTGGTGACATCAAATATAAATGTGAAACAAAACTCCCAGGATTTAATCAGAACTCATTACTTAAACTTYATTTGGAATCTAACACCGGTTCCTTATTGTATCTTTTGGTTTGTATCTAAATRTAATGTTCGTGCCAAAAGAGCAAAAAGCAGATGCCTCTTGAATTCAAGTCTGTTAGAAATGTCTCTGCCACATTTGGTATCTAATGCTGCATATTGCATAAAAATAATGTATATGTATTTTGTCAGTTGATTCCAAAATGTATCTCAAAGTACTTTCCAGGAACACCTAAATACAGGATAACAAACTTAATCCTGAAATTGGTTTCACAAGGACAAATCTCAAAAAGAAGCCTTGGTTTATCAGAGAATATGAAAAAAACCACCAAGCAGTAACAAGCTTAGCTGCATGATCATAAAGTGTCCCCAGTCTTCTGACTGGAGTTTTTCAATGATTTACAAGAGGCGTAGTAAGCCACTGGCACATATCTCTTTACACATAACAGAAATCAGAGTAAGAAAACAAGAAAATGACTGGGCATTGGAAAAGAAGAATATACTTATTTTTAGCTGAGCTTTGCTGTAAATGGACTATCAATAAGGCAAAAAGATGCACAATAACCATCTCAGGCAAGAAGAAAGGCTCATTAGCAGAATAGTGAAATGGCAAAGTGAAAAAGAGATTGTCAGTTAAACGTGAGAGGCCAAAGCAGAATGGAAAGAGTCAGGAACACACTCCACAAGATAAAGCTCAGCTACAGCACTGAGACTTTAACTTATGACTGATTTTATAACTGAATTGAAAAGTCTGCTGAAGGCAAGCTGAAATAGTAATGCTAAAATGAATGACTGCATTGTATAGAGAGGGAATCCTCTTCAGCATTCACAACCACACAGGACCATACTTGCCACTTTAAAAGCAGGTACCATTTTCCCATGTGACAAAACTACTTTTTGCATTTTAAATTTCACTTCTTCTCTAATAAGACATTATCCGATACTGGATTTGGCAAACAATTTACCACAATTCTGTTTAGAATTAGATATATTATTTTTAAAAGCAGAAGAGATGCAYATATGAGTAGTAACGTGCTATTGCTCTTCATGAGTGATTCACAATCTGACTTGATGGAAAGAAGATCATTTTTATATATTCATAATAAACCAATTATTTTCACGTGCAGGAAGACATGAAAAATTCAAGGATTTCAATCAAAGATGGATCTAACTTGGTTTCAAGATTAGAAGTAATTGGTAATCTATCACATCACTAGACAAGACGTTCCATAGGTTAGTAACTCATTGCTAAACACGTGCAGTTTATTTCTAATCTGAATTTCTAATGTTTGGTTTTTTTTCCTGTTCTTTTCTGCTACCTTTAAACGGCCATCTGCTATGAGGTACATTTCAACACTTCTTAAGCTTTATTTGGAAAACAATTATACAGTGCTCAGGCCTCTAATGAAAAGGACTTTATCTTTGGAACTTAGATCAGGTAGTTCTTAATTATTTTCTGCATACTTCCCAGGTTTTTTAACATGAATTTAAGGCAAACTTTGACATGTTTTTCTTACTTATTTCACATGCAGAGATAATATTAGGATCATACCAACTGCTCTATTCTTGCTCACATACATAAGAATTTGATTCACTATCTCAGTTATAGCACTGAAATAAGAGCACATGTTCAATTGCTATTGCCACTATTTTGCAAAACTTCACAGCGCCAAACTCTTCCAACAGTTTGTATACTGAGTTTATCTAAATTTCAGGCCACAGGAAACAAAGAGCTCCAACACCACAGAGACCAGAATTCATCAATGCCCAGAGAAGCAAGGGGCTACTTTGGAGCAGCTTATAGACACTGTTCACTTGAGCAAGCAGTGAACATGGGAGTCATGATATCAGTTTCCTCCTGGAGGGAGAGCAAGAATGCCATTTTGACTTAATTATGACCCACTGTAGTAATGGAGAATTTTCCAGTGGGAAGAAAATCTTAATCCCCTCTCTGTCACTTCTCCAGCATTAGAAAAAGCAGTGTGATACAGCCCAGATGTCCTGTAAWAAATTTGCTGATAGGCATGCGGCAGAAAAGCAAAACTGCTGAGATTTTAAGCCAGTCCATCTAGCCCTTCGCCATTCTGCAACCTCGATATCTACAACCCGTTARTCCTGTCATACCTAGAGGACTCAATATGAATCTGAATTTCTTCRTTCATATCAATGGAGTGTTAACCTTGGTAATGTTAATCTAAAGTAAATGCTGTTACCTCCACTACTGCTAAACAGAATAATCAAAAGATGGGCAGTCCTATACAGGAATCTTCAGCATCCTCTTAAGAAATGACCTTGGTTTTCAAGTGGTGTTTTATTTTCAGATACAATGTAGCATTAACACCTACTACTACAGTGTAGAGTCAACACCTACTACTTTAATTTTTATGCTAAAATGATCCTTGTCATCTGTTTTGCATGATGTGTCTGAGGGCTGTCCTTTTTCTAAAGATATATAAACTTCAGGTTTCAGATGCTTTTTGACTTGT